>JBAMJV010001839.1:0-101098 GCA_037951105.1 Echinarachnius parma
ATTTGATATCACAAAACGGTACCAAAACATATAATAATGTGTTGTTCACATGTGATGGTCCCCTTTAATATAGGCCAAAGAGTTTAAAGGCCCGGTCGGTCACATACCACCGGATAGCGTAAACGGATATCCGACGAATAGAAACTTTGTGAAATAAAATGATCCGGTCGTGAAATTCGTCTCCATTACTTCATGCACAAATAATTCCGCCGGATAGTGCAACGTAGAACGCCTAACAAGGAAGGGACAACAAACGCATACAAACCACTGACCTCTACTAATGGACGGGCGGCTGCACGTTGATTGGCCTTTCAAAAATGAGGCCGCCGCGCGCGCACGGCGGCCATATTGGGACCATCATCATGGACCGTCGATAACCCGCTGTTGATAGTGTGTAACATTCGTAAACTTTTTTCAGATTCATTTTACCAATTGTTCTCGTTAGATAAAAAAAATGTTGATTGTATTCTGATTAGGGATGGCACATTACATGGAATTTGGCTGTACAAATCGAAATGATAATGACATACAAAAGGCTGAAACCACGTTTCATAGGCGAGTTGTTTGCAGTCATTGGGCCGCCTACAGTCCCATGTGTTATGTTTTGTGTCAGAAAAGATTATAGTTTACCTCTTATATTCCACATATTATATTAGGTTGCTACAGTTATTATAAATAGGGTACTGTACTGATAGATTTGTTTAAATATTGAAATAAAACAAGTGAAATCGATAAGAGATTTAGGTACGGGCAGGCAAATAAATGACAAAAATGTGATTGTAAACTTGAAAATGTATTTTTTGATATAATTGAATAAGTGATTGGGTTTTGAAAATGTATGTTTGAATTCATAAAGCCTATACTAAGGCTAGGGTTTTCTGTCGAGACAGTGACTCATTAAGTTAATTACAGCCCATAAAAAGTGAAATAATGAAAGAAGATACATTTGTATATGAAATATTGGTATTATCAGGGATAGGGGAGTTTGACCTCATAATTCCATGGTATTATGCACTCATTTGAATTTACAAGGAATCGTGGTGAATTTTGAGGGGATACTAGTCATTGTGGAATTAATGCAATGAAATGGTTGACAGAGAACCAAAACATGGCTTGGGGGAGGGGGGGGGGGGGGATGGAGATTTGTAATAAAGTGAAATAAATAGTATGATTAAACAAAAGTATTATGTTAAATGGCAACAAAGATGGGAGGACTTTGAATCTTCCTTGGAAAATATTCAAAATAATGTAACTCAGTCGTATATAGGCCTACCATTGTAATTTGAATAATATTACAATTTTAATCTATATTGCATCGTTTACGGATGGGAAATATTGGTATGTGTATATCATGGGCATTTAGAAAGATACATAATGTATTTTGTTTAAAGGAGCAATTAATTTGAGTTGAAACAAAAAAGAGAAAAGAAGGAAGAAAACAAAAAACAGATTGGCTCAAAATGAATGAAGAACGGCAATAAACACAAAACAACAGCAACAACAACATGTCTCTCCAATTAATGTTAAGTATTGACTTTTATAACATCTAATAAATAGAGGTTGCATATGGTCGAACTATTTCTTCAGAAGTGTTTTATAACCTCCATGATCGATCCCTGATCGATTTTTATAATGATTTAAAACAAACCATAAAGGTAACATTATGAACCATAACTCACAAAGCATGCCCTTTGAAATAGTAATCTCAGGAAGAACGCGGAAAACATGTTACCAAATAAATTGAAAACGGAAAGAAAACAAAGATTGACTTTCTTTTTATGATATTTTGATATACGAGGATGACGTGCCATATGGTATAGTAAAGTGATGCATGAACGCATGGTACAATTAAATAAATTAATGAAAACAGCAGAAAAGTTCTTTCTTTACATGGGGAACAAAATCTTGTTAAAAACAAGGGGAAAATAAAGAGATAAACTAGGGGCGAGTAATAGTTATAAGATCGGGTCAATAGCGGGAATCCGAGTGAATCTCTCCGGGCAACGCTGGCGCGCATATACCTTACGTTACCGTGTAAGCATCGTAACAAATGGCGAATTATCATTGCTTGAGCTGCGATTCAATAGGCTGGATAATTGTAATTAATCATGCTAGTATTCAATCACTAATACTATTTACTTCACATATATGATCATATTTCATTCCTGGGGGGATAAAGGGATATAAAAATGCCATGGTTAGCAAAAACTCCGTAGCAAGTATAATGCATTACCACGTTAGTGCATATATCAGCTGCTGCTGTTACGGGTTGATGGTCCCAACATGGCGCGCGCCCGCAGCCCGCGGCCTCAATTACTGAGCCATGACCGCCCGTCCATTAGTAGAGGTCAGTGGATTCAATAGAGAAGACCGGAACCTACCAGCTCACCAAAACGCAGCTGATACTTGGCGCCAAAACAACGATTTAACTAATTATATTGTTATCTATGTGATTATTGATAAGGATCAATATTATTAATTTAGCATTTGTTCCTTTTAATTTCAATCTGTTTAGAGCTGACACGGCAACGCACAAGAAGCGGTTAGCGGCCGTGCTGGATTCAATAGAGAAGACCGGAACCTATCAGCTCACCGAAACCGAACTGATTTTTGGCGCCAAAACAGCGTGGCGAAACGCGCCGAGGTGCATCGGCCGGATACAGTGGACCAAGCTACAGGTAAAATTTTGGTTTAATTCCCTATATAATTTATATAATTTAGATAGGATCTTAATCTTTGTCTTGATATTTAGTCCGGTGCTTCTCCAGATGGTTCTGAGCATGGCAAAAGCTTGGTTTGCTTTACTGATCCCTACTATACTGTATACTATTATGTTGTATAGTTATTCTTTATTTACTTAATTTTTTAAACAATTGTTTAATGTAATTAAGAACAATTGCGATATTTATGCTTTGTATTATATGTTGTTAAGTGATTGTTTTGTATTCATGTTATGTTTTGATGAAAGTTGTAAAATAAATGAAAATGAAAATGAAATGAAAAAATATATATAAACATATATATATATAATTATATTAGTACGATTATACATTACCACGCTCTCCATAAACCTTTTTTTTGGGGGATATTAAAGCTGCATCGTCGAATGCGGAAATGCGCACAGGGTCGAGCCATGTTGTCAGAACCGGGCGGATACGTGCGCGCGACACCCGAGAAAAGATCTAGCGCATGTATGCTACAGAGCGCGCGGCGTACGTACAACATGGCGCCTTCCTGTGAGCACTTTGAAGGGTGTCCTCTGAACTGAAGATACAACGTCTTTAACCCTAATAAGGCGGGGGCCATTATGCCCCCCCCCCCCTTCGCGTTTTTTTTTCGATTGCTTGGGAAAGCGTGTACTTGAGATGACGCCCCACCGCTTCGTTCCTTTGTTTGTCTTTTGAGCCTTGCGCATCTTTTAAAACAAATTTTCGAAAATCGGACTTTACGAGTCACATGTCCTTTTGTATTTGCATGTCAGCCCGAAAATCGCTAATTTTCGTGATTTGTGTACAAAACATAACCTGATTTTGTGAATTGGCCTAGAATCTAGTCTAAATATATATATATTATAAAAAAAAATAACTTGGTTAGTTCTGTGCCTGAACCTAGCAACTAAACATTTATGTATCCCCGAATATTATGGAAATATCATTTTTCCGAAAAAAGAAATTGCCTTGTAAGTCCTACAAAACTAAGGAACTGTAATATTTAGGTTTTCATTATTATTTTTTTGGGGGGGAGGTCAAGTTAGTTGAATTATACTTAGAAATAAAATAGAACAACACAAACAATAAAAAAAAAAAAAAAAAATTTTATCAAAACAATAGAAAACATAAGGAATATCCTGGCTCTTCCATTGTTGGTTGTTGTATTTGTATTTCAAATGGTATAAAGTATATATGTAGTGAAAACCAATGTTTAATTATCAAAAATGTGAATGTTATGTCCTTATTTGCATAAATTACCATAAATATGCAAAAAAGTGAATTTTTCCAAAAAATTACATTACCATAGTATTATATACACTTCACTTGACATGCTTGCAAACTTTTCGCGGCGATCGGGCGTCTAACGGCCGATATCTAAGGGATAAAGGGGGGTCATAATGCCCCCCCCCCCCCCTTGTCGTATAAAGACCTCAAATAGCCCGGCCTTTTTAGGGTTAAGCTTTAGTACCTACAGTTGATATAAGCACCAGAAATGAAATCAACTACCCAATTGCTATGATTGATAATTATGAAAAATAGTCATTAAATATGTCCTTAATTAATTTATTTATTCATTTAGTTATGTATTTATTTATTTATTTATTTATTTATTTATTTATTTATGCATTGTAATGTTATCCAGACGTCTTGCATTCACAGTAACAATTTTAGTCGATATCAGAATTAGAAAAATAAAAAACATATCGAAATAAATTAAAAACACATCAAAATAAACTCATATTAAAGTGTGACGTTTCTCCATTTGACAACCGGCTTTATCTGGAAACTGGAAACTGGAAACTCTCCGAGTGGAAGGTGATCATTATAGTTATAAATTACGTTTTTTCTTCTCTCTATCTCCTACCCCCTAACAGGTGTTTGATGCCCGCAACGCTGGATCCGCACAAGAAATGTTTCAGGCAATTTGCAACCACATGAGTTACGCCACGAACAAAGGAAATCTAAGGTAAATGTCTTTTACTTCATAAATTTTGTTATGGTAAACAAGGAAACTGTAATATTATAATTGAATGAGTATACAGTAACACCACAATTCGTTGCTTTGTCGATTTTATGTTGATAGTGTTTGGTATAATTTAGATGACTCCGTTCAACTCGCATTAACAGATATACAGAGTTACCCCCCCCCCCCCCCCCCCCCCCACTCCCCCTTGGACATCATAACGAATTAGTACGTATCGCCTAATTCGTCAAAGTGACGAATTCAAAGTCTAGTTGTTGTTGTTTTTTATTTGCTTATGATTGACCTCCTCGTCGATCGTACTCTGACAAATCATTATTTCAATCATATTTTGATTGTTATAGAATGTCGATCTTAAACAATATGTTTTAGATCTATCATATGTATTTGCAATAGTATGAAAATAAAACACAACATAAATACAAATTATGAGAATGCATGAATAGACTATAGAAAGAGCAAAATGGATTTATTATAGGTTGAAATTAAACTAACTTATTAACATAATGGATATGCAATAATGGATGAAAAACCAATATATTATAATTAAAAAAAAGTATTTATGGCAACAAAGTCGATATATAATAATCTCCACATACATATTGATAAAGTGGGGTTTTCTTTTAATTTATTTTAATCTTATGTCTTTAATCCTATGTATCTGACAAAGGGTAGCAGGTGTGCCTGGAAAGTACCAATTTTGCGTTCGCCAGACAAACGATTGAATCTCATATTTGTATTGAATCCATGATGGATAATATCTTTCATATTTCTAAATATTTTTGTTTTTGTTTAGATCCGCCGTCACCATCTTCCCTCAGCGGTCTGAGAAGGGGAAAGACTTTCGGGCGTGGAACAAGCAGCTCATCAGCTACGCCGGGTACAAGCAGCCCGATGGGAGCATTATTGGAGACCCTATTAACGTCGAGTTTACTGAGGTGGGTCTATTCCACACGATTTGTTTCACACACCCCCACCCCCCCCCCCCCCCCCCCCCCCCATTCCATCCATTTGAAGACCCGCATTAACCACACGAGTCTCAATGGTGAAGAAGATTGTCCTATTCCTTGCACATAATGTATATATGTATTCCTGACGTTATACAAACGTTCCGATCGGAGCGTGTTGGGAGACCCTGTTAGTAACATTGCAAAAATCCACAAAACTTCATTAGAAATCTAGAGGTTCTCTCGTACCGTGTTGTATCCATATAACCAATAAAAGCAGGGAACATGTTTTGGTTTTTCAAATTTCCCGTTCGTTAAAATTATATTTATGATTAAAGTATTCAGAATTGTAACTATCCACTTGATAGTCGTAAATGTGTACAAAGTCAGTGCAATGGGTTAGGGAATATCACTTTGCATCTTTGCTCATTACTCGGCCATATTACATCCATTTAATGTGAATTTTTCACACAATACTCCGAGGACATATCAAATCACAAAACTACATATTTTACCAACCATTCATCACTTTCTGCACATGCCAACAAAGTTACTAGATCCCTTTAACGTGGAGTTTACCGAGATAGATCTATGCAAAGATCTTTGATATAGTATTAACCCCCACCCCCCCCCCCCCTCCCCCTCCGCCTCCCCCTACCCAATTGAACAGTTGTCATTATAATCATAGATATATCCATAATTATGGAGACATAACTTTGACAAATCAAAACCCATTTCATTATTCTGCTACCCAAAGCCAAAACAACAAGGCACAAGAGAAATATGAATGGTCCGAGTCATTTTGGTTGAATTTTACGAAGTTTTACCAAAGTTAATGGATCAATTAAAAAGTAGTTCTTCAAAAATTATACATTATTATTCATTTTCACCGTTTCGATGTTTTTATCGCAGGTTTGTCAAAAGCTCGGCTGGAAGGGAAACGGTGGTCGTTTCGACGTTCTTCCCCTCGTCCTGCAGGCGAACGGCGAAGACCCGGAGATGTTCGAAATCCCACCCGACCTCATCCTCGAAGTCAAACTTGAACATCCCAAGTAAGTTGTATGTTTGTTTGTTTGTTTGGTATGTATTATTTAGGACGTTGTATATTCGGCAACTTTGTGTGTTTATTATTTTGGCTTGTATTTAGCTAGATTGTTCTTGTGTTTGTTCTTCTGTTTTTTATTTAGTTGGTAAGTTAGTTAGTGCAATTTTAGTTAGTTAGTCAGTCAGAAATAAACAATGGTTTGTTTAATTGCTTGACTATTTCATCCTTTCTTGACGCGCTCGTTAGTTTCTTTATGTATTTACCTAGTTAGCATGGTTAGTTAGTTAATTTAGCTAGTTTATTGTTTCGTTTCTTTAATTTTAGATTTGTTTGTTTATTTGTTTGAATGTTTTGGGTTAATTTGGTTAATTGGTTAATACTGCGTAACAAAATAAACAATTCGAATGAGTATATTTCCAAAAAGTCAAATTAAATTTGAATAGAAAATGCAAATCTGATGTGTGCAGCGGGATAATAGGATCAAACAGATACATTTCAGGTGAAAAAGATATTCGATGCATTTGTAATACCATCTGAACCATGTCGTGTGAATTAAATCTTTTACATTTTCTCAAAACAAGAACTATTTTATCAATACAAAATTTAACACTTAGCATTGTCATGATTGTGTGCTTTACGCTATTATATCACATGATCAATTTTGTATGAAACAAACAACGATTAAAAGTGATAATTCTGTATTTCCATTATTTGATAAGATACCCCTGGTTCAAGGAACTTGGCTTGAAGTGGTTTTCACTTCCAGCCGTCAGCGGCATGATGCTGGACGTGGGCGGGCTGGAGTTCACGGCGTGTCCATTCAACGGCTGGTACATGGTGACGGAGATCGGAGCGAGGGATATCTGCGACTCCGACCGACTCAATCTATTAGAGGTTTGTTTGTTTGTGTATTGGTTTTTGTTTGTATGTTCGTATGTTTGTTGGGCGGGTTGGAATTCACGGTTTGTCCCTTCAACAGTCAGGCGCAAGATAACTTTTCCAATCTTTCTGAAAAGCATGGTTTTCCAATCTTTTGGACCCTAATGAATTATCCATAAGCCGTACACCCAGCATGAAACGAGCTACCCCGCGTGTTATGTCTATGGTAAGATAAATTTCACTTTTGAACCTTAGTCGCTTAAACAATTATTACGAGAAATCTAACCTTGACAATTTTTTAAGAATTGGTGTACTAAAAGATAAATAACGAAAGTTTCTTGTTGTCGAAAAAGAAAGAAATCGAACATTGACATTTTGAGAAAATCTATTCGGAATACGTAATTAGGGGTATAATTTTGAAAAAATGTAGCTTCTAACGGCCATTGCTATACTTGCAGTACAGCCGCACATGCTCGGGTATAAGGTGAACATTATGAGCACGCTATGATGATGATGATCCACAGCATTTGTATGGCGCCATTTATCTGTTCAAACATTCACAGGCGCCGCTCCTCCAAAAACTTAATTTACTGCACATATTGCTTGAACAAAAAAATTTTAAGGCCTGCTTTGAAACCTTCAAGTTTGTCAATTTTGCGAAGCACAAGAGGGAGGGAGTTCCAGAGGCGTGGAGCAACTGAAGAGAAGGCACGATCACCATACTTCTGGATTCGTGTCCGTTGGACGTGGAGAAGAAGACCTGACGAGCGTAGCCCTGGACGAGACTGATTCTTTTCCACCAAGGAAGCAACATATTGAGGGGCCAGATCGTGGACAGCCTTGAATGTCAGTAGTAGGACCTTGAACTTTATCCTGTACTGAACTGGCACCCAGTGCAATTCTTCCAGGATTGGTGTGATGTGGTCGTACTTTCCCTCCCGTGGGTAAGCGAGCAGCTGCATTCTGCACAGCCTGAAGTCTTCTTATTGATGAAGCTGTAAGGCCAACAAGAAGGCTATTGCAGAAGTCCAATCTGGATGTTATTAGGGAGTGGATGAGGCTCTCTGCTGCAGCATATAATTATAAAATAATATAACAAGAAATTATGCATGTATGCAGTGCGTGTGTGCATGTGCATTACTTTACGTGTGTATGTGCATGTTTTCGGTTGTATGAATGTGTGCGTATGTGTGTGAGTGTGTGTGTGTCCGTGTGTGTGTGTGTGTGTGCGTGTGTGTCTCTTTGTTTGTGTGTGTTTATGTTTGTGTATGGGCGGCTGATTTTGTGTCATTGTAATATTTTTATATTATTGTAATATATTATAAGTGACTGTCAAGCAAATCTAGTGCTCGGGGGAACAATTTACGCCCTCAATTGGTGGAGGTCCAAGAACAACCGTTTTCCAATCTTTTTTAAAAGATCGGAAAAGCAATCTTTCGCCTGACTGTCATCAGCATGAATATAACATTACATTTTATGATGTCCTATTTAAGAACTTTTAAACTGTATATCATTCAAAAGATGAGATATCATAGGGCAATCGTTATATCATACAAATATTCATATAATCGTACACTTTTAAATCCATACAATAACATGACTGGTTGTATAATGCCGTGTAAAAGCATGACAACAAAGAAAAACAAAACATACAATGTATAGCATTTACAGAGTAATACTAAACATGATACATAAAACAGTAATTAATTAAAACTATTTATAACGTACGAATTCGATCTTAAAATTAGTAAATTAGGACTACCAACATTCCTTTTTTAGGACTACCAACAGTCCTTTCTAGGACATACAACAGTCCTTTTTAAGACTCTCCAAGAAAGAATACAAACAGTCCTTTCCAGGACTATCCCAACAGTCCTTTCTAGGACTACCAACAGTCCTTTTTTAGGACTCTCCTAGAAAGAATACCTACAGTCCTTTTCAGGACTACACCAACGGTCCTTTCTAGGACTACCAACAGTCCTTTCTAGAACTACCAACAGTCCTTTCTAGGACTACCACAGTCCTTTTCAGGACTCACCAATCCTCCCCTCTCACATGGTGCAACCACAAACCAAACGTATTATATACACCACCATGGAAACCGATACTTACAAGCAACATTTACAAGTAAATTGTAAACTCATTTCCATTTTTTAATATGAAGTGCGTTATGTACTTTACATTTCACAAATACAAACAAACAATAGAAAAACATCCCGAGTTAATGGTTGGCAATAGATCAAAATTCAAATTTTAAATGAGAGTTACTGGTGCATGCATGAGTTGAAATATTCGTTTGATCTCATGATATTTTCCATTTCTATTTGTGTATGTAAGGTACATGCTGTACCTCAAATGCGAGCGATAGTGTCCTTCATATCACATTCACAAATGAGAATGTGTGAAGCAAGAGAATGTACTTCAAAATCACAAGTACAAACAATAATGCACTCCTGACGACGGATAGGCAATCTATTCGAAACGTCGAGCCCCTCCTACCATCCACCCTCTCCTCGCAATACCAACAGTCCTTTCTATGACTATCAACAGTCCTTTCTAGGACTACCAACTGTCCTTTTTAGGACTCTCCTAGAAAGAATACCAACAGTCCTTTTCAGGACTATCCCAACAGTTCTTTTCAGGACTACACCAACAGTCCATTCTAGGACTACCAACAGTCCTTTCTAGGACTACCATAGTTTTTTTCAGGACTCACCAATCCACCTATCTCACATGGTGCAACCGCAAACCACACGTATTATATACACCACCATGGAAACCGATACTTATAAGCAACATTTAATAATGCACTTCACATTAAAAAATGTAAACTATTAATATTCTTCAATTCACATCAAGAATAATTTTAATAATTTTTCATACAAAATTATGCATGTGATGTTTTATTTAAATAATGATTACATAGAGAGATCATCAACAACTATTTAAAAAACGCTTTTTAAATTTTTTGAAAAAGTGCAAGCATTTTTTGTATTAAAAAAAAAAAATCATCTAATTATTTGGGCCCCAAATAATTATAAGATCAGATATATTTATCGATATTTCAGCCGTTTCTGGGTCGATTTTGACCAAATGAAGTTTTTTCTGCCATTAAAATTGCATGTCAAATTCGACACTCAGTTTTTCATTACCTCACAAAAAAATTGTGATGTGCAGTGCCCTCTCTACCAAAACTAAACTACCCCTTCAAATATGAGTTGTAGATACTTGAAGACGTAATTGAAAAATAAAGCTTCGCAATGACACAGCTTTTTTTTTTATGACATTCAGGCAGTTCATTCTTGAAATATTATGACAAACTTGACCATTCGTATTTGAGTTGTCCTTCTAACTTCATGGCGATGTTACGCTGTCAATCAAACTTCAAATACGAAGTTAGAATTATATTAAAGGGACAGTCCCTCTTTTGAGAAACGTCTGAACAGTTTGTATAAATAAAACAATACAGTATAGTGATGTCATGCCGACAGTCACTTGTTGTGCATGCGGGACTCGCAGATTATCGTTTTGTTGAAGTGACGTCATACCCTCTAGGTCCAAATAAGGTTGTCTTGACAATCAGCGACGCTATAAACAAAGTTAATAAACAAAGTTAAGAAACCACAATGATGAATTTAGGTATAACAATGGTCAATGCTCCTCGAACATACATGTATGTAGAATATTAGTCGCTCGAAATAATCCTAAACAAATACGGTCATGCCGTGTTTGTTTGAGCACTGTTCTTAAGAGCCTCTTCTATTTAACATTTGCTCCTCCGTCATCATTTGTTTTGTGTCTGTTTTTTTCGTTAAAAATCTTATCCAAAGACCCTTGAGTGCTTAATTTCAACAGTTAAAAGTCAATGCAGGTTCACAGATTACCAAGCAAAACAAAACATAAAACGGAAAATTACAACTGAAGGATGACTTTCATATTACCAGTGAATCGAGAAAACTGCACTGTCATGATTGTCACCCATCGGATGGGCGTTCGAATTCAGCTTCAGAGGTCCCGGTTTCGAAACCGGCTTTTAATTATGTCATTCAGCTAAATATTTAATTAAGATTTGATCCATATTGCTGCTCTTTGCCTATCTAGCTAGTTTAAATTGTTTTAATATTATGCCAACAAATATATTTAAATAATAATATATAATTGTACCTTTCAAAATAAAACAAATGTATAAACAAACATTTATGTACAGATATGATAAAGCGCCAGGATATTTAAAACAGTAAAATTCCCGACTTTATATGACTCATAATCAAACCTGAAGTTGTACCCCTTCCATACGAACCCCACATTGAATCAAACATACCGAGAACATAAAGATTATAAACGAGCATTTAATCTTCTCGTTCAGAGATCTTTTTTTTCGTTTTATTTTCAAAGAGAAAGGGGAATACGAATTGTCCAGGAAGTAGAATCGTCCTCGAGTTATGTTTTTGTTGTCTTGTTTTGTTCATATCAATTTGTTTATTTCCTTTGTTGTATTACATTTAACCAGTCATCAAAACATAGGTTCTGAATAATAACCACTAAAATTATATTGCTTGATTCATTAACAGAGTAGTTATGGGATTTCTTAACATCTGCAGTGGGGGCATATTATTAATTCAATATCATTTCAGTTTCGATTATCTTAGTTCTAACCCTTCCAAGCATATATACACCAAGTCCACACCCTCACGTTTCATAAATTATATCACTTTTCTTTCTCATTAATTGTATTTGACTATTTGTATATGTATGTATTCATCAATTTATTTAATCCATTGTAATTGCCATGGTAATTCGTTTTCATTTCATTTTGTTTATTTTATTTTAGCGCAGTGGCCTACTTCAGCCATACATTTTTTTTTTCAGCATCCATATGGATAGGTTTGTTAATCTATTCATTTATTTGTTTTATCCAGAAAATCGGCATTAAGATGGGACTTGACGTGAAAACCAACTTTTCCTTGTGGAAGGACCGAGCACTAGTGGAAGCAAACGTAGCGGTATTGTACAGTTTTCAGGTACGACCCCCTCCCCCCTCCTAACACTCCCAATCGGGCCCACGAACATCCCATGTTCTGTACATTATAATACCCCCCCCCCCCCCCTACACCCCATACAATGTTTTCTCAATATTTCAAGTAATATACCGAGATGTATTATATATATATATATATTTTGGGGCGTTAGTTGATGATTATGAATGATATGGGGTGGTTGGAAAATCATGACATTTATACAAACAATATCTCATTCACATCGGTTATTATTTGTACAACGTAGAAAAAACGGTACTCTTTTGCGACACGTAACTAATATCACAGAAAGGTAAACTGGAAGATCAGTATAAATACTAAATTACCAAACATGTGTTTGCAGCAATCTCTTAATTGTTTTTTGTTTCTTCATCAAATATTCGATGTTCCAACTAACCCACAGAAAGCAAACGTGACGATCATGGACCACCACTCGGCATCGGAATCGTTCATGAAGCACTTGGAGAACGAGCAGCGGCTTCGAGGGGGCTGCCCTGCGGACTGGGTGTGGATCGTCCCCCCGATCTCCGGCAGCATCACCCCCGTCTTCCACCAGGAGATGCTCAACTACCAACTCAAACCCTCGTTTGAATACCAGGTTAGTATTAAGCAGACTAGCTTACTCAGACTAGAGTCGGGCCCGATCAGTCGGAACCGATTCAACATGATGACTCGGGGCCGATTGCCTTCCGACCGGCTCCCGACTGGCAACATCGGAGTCGTGCGGCAATGCACACAGAGCGGATCTGACTGAAAACCAGTCAGATATGGTTAAGTCGGCTCTGTATGCCCCAGGCTGCACATGTACACACTAGTACAAAGTTATAACGAAATCCACGCAATAATTGTTTCGGAAATAAGGCAGGTCGACTTAATAAAAAAATTACGATAATGATTTGTGGATAATTCAAACAAAATTATTGTAGGTAATTAGGTATAGATTAGTGGAAACCCAATAAAATAAAACGTTATTCATGTAGATGACATGGCAATGATTTATACCTGATAAAAAAAAACAGTTTTAAGGGAAGATGAATCTCGTTCATACTAAAAATGATTTGTAGTGACTTAAACTTATACGTTATCATTAAAACAAAAGGTTGTCAGTAAGGAGGCTGTTTTCATTCAATGCACCCTTCAGACACCTGAAAGTTTTAACATTTTTCCCCCAACAAATGTGAACGTGAACGTTCGTATGAAATAAAATTCATATCAAATTAAATCAAAATAAGATATATTTGCCCGTTATCGTTTTTTTTTCTTTGTAGGATGCCCCTTGGAAGACGCACGTATGGAAGGAGGCGTCTAAAGGAGAGGATAAGCCTAGGAGAAGAAAACTGCTCACGTTCAAGCAAGTCGCAAAGTAAACAGTTTTACTTTTCCTTGTTTTTATTGATTTCGCATAAATATACAAAAATATGAATGAAAAGATGAATATCACATATCGATAAATGCGTAAAGTCTTCCTTTTGTATTTTTAATGATTCAAATAATCTTACGAAGGCCGTAAATGAAGACAAAAAAGCTTGCAATTAAAAAGTCGCAAAATATCAAACTTCGCACCTTGTCCTTTTTATGTAATTTTAACAAATCTTAATAAATGAAGACAAAAAAGCTTGCAATTAAAAAGTCGCAAAATGTCAAACTTCGCACCCTGTCCTTTTTATGTAATTTTAACAAATCTTATGAAGACCACAATAGAGAAAGAAGAAAGAGCTCACACTACACATTAGCTTCATTCTCAAATTGAGAACGTTTTATACCTTCATGTTTTTATTGAAATCACAAAATCTAACAAACGCCAAAAATTAAGAGAACGGAATATCATTAATCAACTTCACGCTCACTGAAACTTATGTTAAAAAGATAAAAGAAGATACTATTATTATAAAATAAACATGAAATAATTATGTTGATGTCCCCTTGCTTCCCTGACAGAGCCGTAAAGTTCTCGGCGATGATGATGGGCAAAGCGCTGGCCAAGAGGATAAAGGCGACTATCTTGTACGCAACAGAGACCGGCAAGTCAGAGAAATATGCCAAGAGGCTCTGCGAGATCTTCAAGCATGCATTTGATGCTAAGGTATTGATAATTTCGTTTTTGATAATGATGATGACGACGATGATGGTAATAATGATGATGATAATGAAGACGACAATGAAGGTTATAATGATGATGATGATGATGTTGATGATAATGATGATGATGGAAGATGATGATGTTAATGATGATGATTTATGATGATGATGATGATGATGATGATGATGATGATGATGATGATGATGATGATGATTGATGATGATGATGATGGATGCTGATGATGGTGATGATTGATGATGATGATGATGATTATGATTATATGACGACGACGAATATGATGATGATGACGATGATGTCACTGACGATGCATGGTGGTGATGGCGGTGGTGGTGATAATGTTGATGATGATTATGATGATAGTCATGGTGATGATGACGATGATGATGATAATGATGACGATGACGTCGATGATGGTGATAATCGATGATGATAATGATGATGATTATGTTGATCATGACAAAGATGATGATGTTGATGAGGCGATGATCATAATGATGATAATGATAATGATAATGATCTTGATTATGGTATGTATAATGATGATGAAGGTGATTATGAAGATTATGATGGTGATAATGATGATGGTGGTTGTGGTGATGGTGATGATGGATGATGATGATGTTGATGATTGGTGATGATGATGATGATGATGGTTTTGATCATGACGAAGATGACTATGATGATGATGATGTTGGTGGTTGTGGTGATGATGATGGATGATGGCGATGATGATGATGGTGGTGTTGATCATGGCGAAGATGACTGATGATGATGATGGTGATGGTGGTGGTTGAAGTGGTGATAATAATAATGATGATGATGATGATCTGGTCTTGTGAAAATTAGCTTGGTGCACCTATAGGGTTGCCCGCTAGTATGCTCCCCGGGTAGTTGAGAATGTGTACAATATCATTGTGCGGGTCTGAACTGTACCAAATGACCAGGGATAATAATAAGCGCTTTGAGCACCTTATATTAGGTGGATATTGCGCAATATAAATATCCTATATTATTATTATTATTATGATGATGATGATGCATGGCGATGGCGAAGATGATGTACATTTTGTAGATTGTTTTCAATGTACAATGAATAAGCGAAACGTAACTGAACTGTTACAATACCAATTAAACCAATTGGAATATTGCGCATCAGAATTGTTTTGTTTCGTGGAGATCAAAGTATCTTTGTTTTTCTTCGTTCAAGGTGATGTGCATGGATGCGTACGACGTTGCCAACATCGAGCACGAGTCCTTACTCCTCGTTGTCACCAGTACGTTCGGGAACGGGGACCCGCCCGAGAACGGAGAGGTGAGAAATGATCAATCAGAAGAATATATACAAGTGTATCTTTACTAGTATATTATAGTGTTTATTATTAAAATAACAAGCTGAGGTTTGTATTCATTAAAACGCAGGGATAAATGAATTTGTCATGAATCATGAGCCGTGTTTGTTATCCTGCCTGGTGGTTTTGAGTACCCTACCTGCAAACGGGGATGTGAGACAAAATTATTATGATCAAACGGGACAAGTAGTTAGTGTAAATGCTGTTATTTACTCGGGAATAATCAATGGAGAATTATATTTAGAACTTCATCGAAGTACAGTATAATGGAACATTGATTGTCTGGTTCAATAGACTTCTTGTTTTGATAATGACAAAGTTGAATGAACTTAATGTTAGGCCAAATTCATTGACAATGTATTTTTGGATAGAAATGTTATCAATATTGATTTCGTTACGCCATTCATTTTCTCCTTCACTTTGTTTTTGTTTCCTTGCTTGACGCAGGAATTTGGCAATTCTCTTTTGGAGTTGTCACGGGACTACAGCGAAAGTGATGGACCAACCAGGTAATTATGCACCTCGTTATCTCCTTTTAGAGATTGTGTTTAATGTCTTCGAACTTAAAATCCCTGTAAAGTTAGTGTGTGTGTATAAATATAGTGGGCGCTTCCGGAAAAACAAAAACAATACTGCCTGATATGGATTATTGTTCTATAAACGTATAATTTTCCTTTGATTTATTACGCACATCTCATGTGAGAAGCTGGAATCTGTATTCGCCACTCAACTTATTATGAACATGAATACAAGCGGTATTTATTTTCTTATACCCACAAAGGCAGATGCACAAACTTTGATTTAAAACAAAATTAATAGTAGTTTTCATGATTATCGATGTTAGCACCCGATTGTCATTTGTGCCGTGTAGCCTATAGGTTTTACATTGCATTTCATAATAGAACAGAGAGTAAAATTCAATCATTTTATCAATATAGATTCTGGTTCTGATATTGTTATATAAGTAGTTTTGTTATTTTATGAAAAATAGCTTTAATTTGTTTTAACAACTTCCCATCATTTGTTATCCTAATAAACCCCCAAATCCCCCCCCCCCCCCCCGTTTTGCCCTCGAAAAGTATGTGCTTTTGCTGTATACGTTGCCCTTTCCATGGGCAAAACCTAATTTGTACTTTCCCTAGAAAGTCTAAGTAGACTCTGAGTCATAAAGGGGGGTTAATTATTGTTTTGCGAATATAACGATCAGCTTAATGTTTGAATGCATACGTAATAGTTAAACCGATGTTGTTTTATATACATAATACCCCCAACTGTTGTAATCCCGTTTATCAAACAATATAAAACATCACCAAGCGCCCCTCCCATCTGTGAACCGTGTTGCACGTTGCTGTACCCTAATTAAAACCCCGTAGATCATGGGCGTTGATTCGCAGAAATTTATGTCCATCAGGGGGAAAAATTTAACAAATATATTATCCCCCTCCCTGAACAAAGAAATCCACCCGGATCGACACCCATGCCTTACTCCATGTACCGGAGTGGTGGGGGAACTCGGTCAGAGGGAGAACTCTGCCACCTACGCCCGATATTGCGTTTCAACTGCAGTGCATAACTTGGAACATTGTGCGCTAGCAGAACGTTAGAAAGTAGCTGGTGGCCGAGTTCACCACACCACACCATAACACTATAGTACACCGTTCTCTGATACACCTTAATATACCTGTTTTATTTCATCTCTATTTCTCCCCTGGAATTTGCTTTCTGTGAAACTTTTGAAATTAAAATGTGTGACAGCTGAATCTCAGGCTGGAGGATGGTCAGAGGTAAAAAAAATCAACCAAAATCATAAGACATTTATACATATTATGGTATACTGTTGCAAACTGCTTGAATGTGTAGCTTTGCATGCATGGTTGTGCATACAGCTTCTATTTTCTATCGTATATCCTTTTTTATTTTGCGATACAACCTAAGGGTTATTATAAAAACGGCTCCGGTAAATTCAGTAACGTGATAGGTTGAATCCTGTCACGTGACTATTTATTAATTAAAACAAACATGCACGACCGTGCGGGAAGCGTCCTTTTTTCCCGTACCACTAATGCGTCAGTTTCCTCAAAAACTGGTACGTCAAAACTAGCTCACGTGTGTTGATTTACACGCCAGCCTAGTCATTTTATCAATAAAATCGTGGTTTCACACACCATGATGACTGTGAGTGTGATGTATTTACACCTAGATAACTTTTCCAAGTCGCATCGTCGTGGTCGTAGTCCGTTTCGAGATCGGCCATTAATTAATGGTCACCCTTGCCCTTGGACTTGTCTTAGCTAAGCTAGATCGATGGGGATCGATGTCACAGAGTCGCAGAGTTTGATGCATAGAAATATCGCAAACAGCAGCGGCGCTAGTATTGGCTTACCAGCACGCTTTCACAACTTTTTGAGGAAAACTGACGCATTAGTGGTACGGAAAAAAGACGCGTGCGGGAAAGGGTGCAACACCATTAGACCATGCATTACTCATTTGAATAAAACGGCTCCGGTAAATTCAGTAACGTGATTGGCTAATACCGATCACGTGGGCATTGATTACTTTTCACCAACTGCACAACCGTGCCGATACTGCGCAACCATCGTGCCGATAGTGCGCAACCATCGTGCCGAAGGTGTGCAATCCCGTGACGTCACAATGCTTGTTTACATAGTTCTACGAAGACAAACTTGCGAAAGTGATTAAAAAAAAGATGAAAAATGCTGCGTTTTGTAAAATATCTGTTCTGTAGTAAATACATCTTAGCAGTTTCGTAAATTATATGGTATGTGCCTATGTGGTTTGATATTGGTAAGTTTTGGAATGGAAATGCATATAATTCTTTGATAATTCTCACTTTTACGGGAAATTTTGGGCAATTTCACATCGGACTGCATTTGATCTGCTGAGCTGCAGAGTCAAATTCAGCGAATCGAGTGCAGTAGTGATTTTCCTAATAAATTCACACTCTAGAGAGTAGATAGACTGGGTTACTAATTGTGGCAAGTCTGTTTTCAATAATCCAGCAAAATAAACAATTCCGTGGTTGAGCTCGTTTTATAAAACAAATAATACTACGGTCTTATTATCGTGCGTCGTGTAAATGCAACGCACTCTCGGTTATGTTAGATGTGCGCATGCGCACAGCTAACATAGCCTCGAGTGCGATGCATTTACGCACTCTGGACCGTGTATTATTTGTATATCATTGCGTACTTTTCGGAACGGCTGTGACGTCATAATGCTTGTTTACATTGTTTCTATCGAAGTAAAAACTCGCGAAAGTGATCGTAAAAAAGATGGAAAATGCTGCGTTCTGTAAATTATCTGTTCTGTAGTAAATACATGTTAGCAGTTCGTAAATTATGGGGTACGTGGTCTTATATTGTTAAGTTTGGGAATGAAAATGTATACAGGTCTTTTATGATTTTCACTTTTACGGACAATTTTTCGGCGATTTCGCATCCGGATCTTAATTTGGTGAATTTAACTTGTATAATATAATTATTATATTCCTTTTATAACACTAGCCAAATGGACGGTGAGCTTATACTCCCTAAACGTACTCTATATAATATTTCTTGTTTGCGATATATTCAAAAATTATTGAAAATGTTTGATTCGTCAAAACATTTTCTTATCGAAATAACTTGATAATATAGTGATGCGCGAACTGGAGTCATTATTAATCATTATATTTTGTTCAGCACTAGACAAATGGTCGCCGATAATCTGACAGAACGGTAATATAAGAAGATTATCTTTGTTTGGGAGTGGCCAAAACGAAACAAAATGTGTGAGCTTCTGCATGAACCAAAATATAAAAATAATCTGACATATATTTTTTGTTTTGATTGAGAACGCTAAAAATATGTTGTTGCAGAATGACAATAGAGTGTGAAAATGCGATGCGCCAATGTTCAGTTTTAGCTTATTTTGATCCTTTTACCAGTTCATCTAAGCAAATAGTAATTACTTTTACTGGATGTTTACTTGACCGCCAGGGTCACTCGAACCTCCCTAAGCAATACATCTTGATTAGCCTCTTTTCTCTATATTTCCTGTCAATTGAATAACTTTCGCGCCTTCGAAGTTGTATCCACTTCATTGCGGATCGACTATGATGCTCTAACTTTGATCTAAGCAATATATCAAGCATGAAATTTAATCTTATCTGGAAAAAATATATAAAAATATATTTTATGGTGGCTATTACTTGATGACTTTCTTGATGATTATGTTATTAAACAGAATAGTCGGCCTAATTATTGTATTTGCATATTCTATAAAAATGCCGATAGTTTACTCAAGTCTTAGTTGGGAGCTGTGAATTTACCTGAGCCATGAATACGGCAGTTTTGTTCTTTTTTAAAGAAATATTCTCACCCTTATGCTAAAAATGAAATGCATATCTATCACTTTGCTCTGTCATAATTATACGTCATTAAAGTTGCTCTTTTTTTCGTTATGTGCATTATGCTTTACAAAGACTTGCTGCATTTTCTAAATAAAATTTGTATATATTTTGTCCTCTGTCCTTATTCCTCTAAGCCAACATGTTCAATTATGTTTTAGTACAGTAAATTAATAATGTTTACATATTGTATTATTGCATTTTTCACACTTGGATCTGCAAATATACAACAGAGAGATATGTTACATTTTCTAAAAACAAATTACTATTCATTCCTAACATATCCTTTGTTTCTCTTTAGAAAGTGGTAACTTTAATTATTGTTTGAATGTGTAATATTCATTTTGTTAAATATTAACCATCTTGTGCAAGTTGTGTACTTACCTTTTACCAGTATAATACATGTTTTATAATGTATTTTACTAATTTGTGTATTTATTTTTTATTATTATCATTAATATTATTATAATTATTATGAGTATTATTGTTAGTGCCATTACAATTTCTAGTGTTATGACGTAATTCGTTTAAAGGGATATCACTGCTTTGGTTAAGAGGGCGCTTCAAGAAATAAATAATTTGTGAGGTAATGGAAAACTAATTTCAGAAAGAGCTGAAATATCAAAAAATATATCCGATTGGGATAAATGTGGGACCCACATTTATTCAACAATTTAAGACAAAATCGATATAATGCCTACACACTTTCAAAAATATACCAAAGAGGTTGTTAAATAGTTTTTTAATGATCTCTCTAATGAATCACTGTTTTGAAAAAACATCACATTCACATAAAAACAAAAAATGGCTGAAACCAATACGTTTTAGAGAACGCCCTCTTGTGTTTTAACGACTGCTTTTTTAATGATAACTGCATTTTAACTTAGCCGTTTGTAAGTTTTTCTACCTTTCGGGCATGGTGGAAATATAACTAATAGTTTGTAATTATATGACTGTGTAAGTTTTGGTTACAACATTCAGTTTGGCAAAAACTCTACTATCCCTTTTAATAAATATATATAATTACCGTTTGATTATCACGTAAGGTAAATTGTTTTATGCTAAAACTGTGCATTATCTGAACTTTCAATAAAGGGTGAAACCAAGAATCAATGAAAAATAGCTTACCTTCCATTAATCTATTAATCTATTTTCTTGCATAAAAAGAAATCAGTCCTAGGAAATTCAGTAACAGACAACTAATTCAAATTGATTAAGCTACACGTTCATATTATTATGCGGTGGTGTTGTTTATAGGCGTTTCTTTTAATATTTTCGTTGTTTTCCTTCGATCAATCCGCTTTGATAGTAAGCCAAACAAACCAGCAAATGGGACAAGTAAAGGGGATCTCCACGAGAGCTCAGGAATCCTGGCAAATGTTAGGTAAGTTATGAGTACGTTAATTTACTTAATTTAATCTAGAGTTATTCATATTTTATTAACTTGTTCTAATCATAGTCCACTTAGAAATAACAACAAAGTGGATTCTTTGAACAATATGCGTATTAATAATACTAAATATATTACTCATTGCGGATATAGTATCGGAAATAATATCGCTAGTGATATTCGTTTGTCTCGCAATGTATGCGTATTATTTCCAAATTGATGATTGCTTTTTGATAGAATAATTGAACATACATACGTGTTCCACGGTTTTGTTTGCACATTAGAAATCACAACCATACCTATAATTAATTGATAATAATTCAAGCAAATATTTTTTCCAATTAAGAGCGTAAAATATTAATTTTAGATATAACTTAAATAATTATTGTAATTAATTAATAATAATCCAAGCAAATTTTGTACCAACCAAGATCCGAAATATTATTTTAGATGATTATTGTTATTGATAATAATTCATCATGCAAACATATTATTTTACCAACCAAGAGCCAAAATATTATTTTAGATGATTATTGTAATTGATAATAGTTTATCATTCAAACATTAATTAACATTCGAGAGCCTAATTATTCCTTTAGCACCGGTCTAACAATCCGGAGGACTTGGGTTCAAATCCATTTTCATTAAATATTACATCGTCCTGGTCAGTTTCCCTATGTTTGAAATAGTTCATTCCTTTAAATGTAACGACTACAGGTTCTCAGTGTTTGGTCTGGGGTCCCGCAACTACCCACATTTCTGCCAGTACGCGCGCACGGTGGACGGCCTCATCTCGAGGCTCGGCGGCGAACGCATCAACCGAATCGGCGAGGGAGACGAACTCGGAGGCCAGGAAGAGGAATTCAGGAAATGGGCTAATGAAGTATTCAAGGTAATCCTTTCGAGAGATGGTTTGACTCACGAAGATGTACGTGTCACTGGAGAGATAACCAGGGGAATTATCTCCCTGTCTTTCTTTATAAGGACTAAGGGAGCGCTCATTATCATGATTATACAAACATATGTTATGAGTTTACCATCGATTTTGTTTCTCAAGAAAGTACAACTATGTTTGTGAGAAGAAAACTTCCCTTTTATAAATATCGGCGTGCTCAAATTTGAATCGTGATGATTTTAAATATACTTTCGATATATTTACATAACAAGTATACACAAGTACATCTTTCTACTACGTAGATATTTATCCAATGTCAAATGATATCCATTCATTAAATAATGTTTACATCTAGAAATCTGTTATCTTTTCCTAGCTCTTAATACAGGCAATTTGTAATTTCGTGATAACATTTTAGTACAATTTTATTTTTTCTTTCCACCTTTCTAGGCGGCCTGCGATGTCTTCTGCGTCGGCGACGGAGTTAATTTGCAGGCGGCCAGCGACGCGTTGACCAAAAACTAAAACAGCTGGAACCCAGAACGGTTCCGGCTATCGGTGGGTGACCAGGCGCCTCTTAAAGGAGAAGAGCTAAACGAAGGGCTGACCACCCTCCACGGCAAGATGGTGCTGCCGTGTCTGCTAATGGAGCGCTCTCAGCTCCAGGCTAAAGACTCAGAGTGAGTATGGCACGCGTACGTACTTAACACATTGCAATGTAAATATAAGGCCCACGTGACACGTTTAGTCGAGAGATGAGCTGAATATGGAGGGCCAGGACTTCACCTTAAGCCTACTCCATCCAACTATGACTATAGATGTCTTCTTCACTTATCTCAACTTTCTTTTAAAAGTATACGGAAACGAAGATAATTTGATACAATTATCGCCGCTATTTCGGACAAGTATGCATGATGTTAGAAATCAGCATATAGGCTACCGTTTCAGAGCGCCATTAATTTTCCGATTCAAGCTCGATGAAGTTTTGGTATACTGGTGACAAAAACAGTATTTAAGTATAACCATCGATACGGTAATTCCATTAATGTGTTCGTTAATTCCCAACGCAGGCGGTCCACTATATTCATCCGGCTGGACACGCAGGGTGCCTCCGAGCTGATCTTCGAGCCTGGAGACCACGTCGCAATCTGCCCTACAAACGATAAGGCACTGGTCAATCGGACAATCAAGTTCATCGAATCAGAAACCTCGCTTGATGTCGTCATCCGTGTCGAGTTTCAGCAGCAGAGGCAGCCTGTACTTGGTAAGAGAAACAGACTAGGGCCCCGTTGCAGAAAGAGATACAATCGATTGTAAGTTACAATTAATTGTAAGTCAGATTATGTGTTCTACATGCGCAAATCTGATTGGTTGAAACTAAAGGACTAAAGGACTTACCGCATTTGACGACAAATGGTTATCATGTATTTCGATGTGATTTATTAACAAGACTCTGTTTGTATAATTTTAATAATTTAAATAACATCAGTTTCGTCAGACTAACTTTGTCCAAATCATAGTTCTTAGTTCATGATCGGCGTGCCTGTAAATCATTTTAACATCACACTTGTTTTATTGATTTGTATTGTTATTCGTTCATTTTTTATCGTACAGAATATTTCTTAATAAATCAAACACTAGATGTTTACAGTTCCTTATATAGTATACAGTTTGTTCGAAACAAATACTGTTTTCATATGGCTGTTTACTTTTGTTCATATTTTTGTTAACATCCACAAAGAAAGTATTATGTGTATTCAGGGCGAAAAAATACCAATATTGTATATTGAGAAAACCCTTCCTATACACGAGCACAGAAAACCATGTTTTAGCAATCTGGGGTCTAGGGTTTGATTCCCGGCGAAGCCAAACATCCTTTGTTCATTCTCATTTATTCAATTTGTTTCTGGTCAGTTTCCCCAATGTTTGAATTGATCAAACAATCCTCATAGAGATTGTGTAGTTTCCGTAACGGCATATCATTATATTAGTTCCGAATGTAATTTTGATTATAGGTACTAATATAGCAGTTTTATAATGGTCGCGTCATTATCATCACCCTCTCGTTAATTGTGTTTCTACCAGGCACGATACAAGTGTGGCTTCCCATTGAGCGTATCCCACAGTGCAGCATCCGAGAGGCTCTCATGAACTACCTGGACATCACCTCTACTCCCACACCGGACTTCCTGCGCCTCCTCGCCATCCAGGCGACAGACAAGAACGAGGAGAACGAACTAGCGCTCCTTGGAAAGGTAAGGTTTCTTAGCGTAAACATTAAACTTTCCCCTTGCTTTGTGACATGTCCTCATCTAAAAACCAACATCATTTCCCGTTTGATACCGGACTTCATTGGCCTCCTTGCCACCCAGGCCACAGACAAGAAAGAGGAGAACGAACTAGCGCTACTTGGCATCGACTTGGCATCGACACTACATAGAAGAAGTAGGAGAATAAACTGACACTCATCGGCGAGGTGGATTACAGAAAGAAGTATTATGTTATCTTAGTTAGATTTGATGTTCCGATTATAGATCCTCTGAATCTCAAAGGATCTAATGAGAGACCTATAATATACTACTTGTATATCACGTGTTTGCCCAAGCATATCTACTTGCAGCTGTAACAAAAATGGCTCAAATATTGTAATCAGGCAGTAGCCTGGTAAACTTCCATTATCTTCGAGAACATTTTTATATAATTTAAGGAAATCTGTGACCCAAAAGATATTAACTAGTTTTATATCTATGACAGGCGAACAAGGATAAATATTTGTATGACATATGTCCAGTAGCGATATCTTCATACAGCTTGGGTGTCAACTACAGTGTGGTGTGGAAGTGCTATCGCAACAAAAAACATCTCCGTAGGGAAGAAAGGACCCTATAAGTCAAGATTATTTCAAGCAGCCAGTACAATGATCTACATAATAGATTGTCTTTTTTTATCTGTGGCTAGCTAAATGGGAAAATCATGACGTACATCTGTATAGTTCCATAAATATATAAGGTGGTAACTTTAATAGGGTATCGAAGTACATTCTCGCACGAACATTCCTGAGGTGGGAACAACTTCTGAGTAAATATATAGACAGTGCCAAGCCTGTTCACTGAGCTGGCAAATGTACATTCTCTTTCTACCTATGGCGGGCTAAAGAGGAAAACTAAATATTTGTCCAACATATTTGTGTATGTATTTCGTGCAGGGAGGCAACCACTACGAGGTTTGGAAGTACGATCGCAACCCAAACATCCCCGAAGTTCTGGAACAGTTCCCGTCGGTGAAGATTAGTCCCAGCTTTCTCCTCACCGAGCTGCCGATCCTCAAGCCCCGATACTACTCCATCTCATCCAGCCCCAAGATGTACCCCGGCGAAATCCACGCCACCGTGGCTGTGGTCGAATTCCGAGTCGGGGGTAAGTAATTAAGTTTGATCACTAGTGTTGTAGTCGAGTCCGGCCTCGTGGCCGGTTTTTCAGCGGACCCAGGCTCGAGGCCGAATGTAAAAATGAATGGAAAGATGATGTGTAATAAAGTTTGATCACTAGTGTTGTAGCCACGGTGGCACAGTGGCGTGGATGTCGCCGGGGTACATCTAGCGGCCTCGGCTAAGGAAGTGGTATACTCGAATACAACACTGTTGACCACTGCTGATTAGTATTTGAAAGTATAACATATGATTTTGTCATTAATTTGTTGAACACTTTTCAAGGATTTTAAAAAGTTATTCTTGCGATAATTAATTATTAATTTCTTCGCTAGTGGAGGGCCTGTTGAAAATTATTAATGAAAAACACTCTTCTAAATCTCCTTTCAAGTACCGATCAAAAATATTAACAGTTTAGCAGTTGGGCTGTGATGGATGCGAATGCTAATAACATCTTAAATATACAATAATTTATTTGAATGTGAACTATCCTTCGTCTCTATTCTAGGCAAGTCTGGTCCGCTCCATCGTGGTGTGTGTTCTTCTTGGCTCAACGATGTGGATCTGGGCAGGCCCGTTCCATGCTTCATCAGACAGTAAGTTAACAATTTTACTACGGGAACCTGTTGTAGCATGTATTAACTCTATAGGAAATGCAATATTTCGTAAGCAAGGGGTTAATCTACTGCAGTACTTCAGATGCAAATTTGTGGAATGCTCCAAAGTAAATTATGCAAATATCTCTTACACAGTCACACCCACATCAAGACTGATGGTGTCTAAGACTGGTGATTTGAAGAAATGAAGGGTACAATGTTTGTATTTGTATGATGTAAATAGTGGCATTAGTATGAAATGATTATTACTAACTGAAGCTTCTGAAACATTTAGATCAATTTACTTTTTAGAATCAACGTGCGATGTGAATTCAAGGAGTTATTCAGCTATAACCCATTGGCATAATTATAGCTCGAGCTATTATCAAGCTGTAGACATGATGTGAGTGAAAATATTATGCAGATTCTACATGTATATTATGTGAAAAAACCGCACTGTTACAAATGTAAAATTTGACCATGCATGTTATTCGTCTTATCCTAGGGCTCCCACCTTCCACATGCCGAAGAACCGCGCAGATCCGTTTGTCATGGTCGGTCCTGGAACGGGTATCGCGCCGTTCAGGAGCTTCTGGCAGCAGCGCCAGATCGAGATAAAATTCACCACGCCCGTGGCTGTAAACGGTAAGAAGATTCTGGGCGACATCACTCTCATCTTCGGCTGCAGGGGCTCCAAGGTCGATGACATCTACCAGGACGAGAAGAGACAGGCGGCCCAGGAGGGTGCGATTACCAACAACCTGACGGCATACTCGAGGGAGCCAGGAAACAAGAAGGTATCGTACAGATGACAGATGAGATGGGTCCAGAAACAGAAAGAGATGAATACATATATAACTATATAAACGGTGTTTATATATATAGGCAAGCAAAACGTTACACAAACACCGTAAGGAAACATAGTTTCTTTCCAAATTTTCGCCCATAGGACTTCGTCAGGGATTTATTTGAACTGATCTGAGTAAACAAAACTCAATTTGAATCAAATATAATTCAATCAAATAATTGTTTCTGACTCATTCTGTATGCCACGATTGCACCGACACAGACCAACGTCTAAATAGTTTATGTAGTTTCGACATATTTAAGTAAATGGAGGGAAAGAAAAAGAAATGATGTTACAATGAAATGGGAATGGCAAATAGATCCTAATTGTAATGTAACATATTGGGGTCTCGTCCGGGAGAAACAAGAATCGGACTTTCTCCAGTAACCATCTCCCCTAATCAATGTATTCAACTCACCACGTGTTGTAGGTTTACGTACAAGACATGATGCAGATGAACGGTAAACTGGTGCACGATACCATCTGCAAGAACAACGGTCACTTCTACGTGTGCGGAGATGTCTCGATGGCGGCCGACGTCGGTAGCAGACTGGAGGCCATCCTCTCGGAGCAGAGCAAGATGTCGAAGCAGGAGGCGCACGAGTATGTCGCCAAGATGAAGGTGAGTGCACTTTTCAGACTTTCAGACGGCTGAAATTGTGTACATATATCGACCATTATAACATTTTTTTTTAAATTAATGAATTAAATCACTTCTTATGTAGTGATTGCGTTGTTCGATTGACATACACAAAATGGGATTCATGATATAGATGCCTCTGCAACATTATAGATCGAAAAGGCAATGACTACAGTTTATGTTATATACATAATAAAACTTTCTTATCAACGTTTATATTAAATCAGAAGTGGAAAACAAAATTGCTCATTGAATAATGACATAATCCGGTGATAATGAGTTACAATAGGAAAGTTCTTAATAGTAAATATATTACTCATTGCGGATATACCGTAGTATCGAAAATAATATCGCTAGTGATATTCGTTTGTCTCGCAACGTATGGTCAACAAGGAATCTAAAAGGATTCGTACAAGGATTCGTACGAAGAGTATAAAAACACGATTGCTTACATTAGATTATATCACTTGACAAAGTGTTGCAGCGGCACACGAAACGTCGTGATCTTTAAGATTCCTTGTTGACCATACATTGCGAGACAAACGAATATCACTAGCGATATTATTTTCGATAGGAAAGTTTTTGTTACTCTTTGATTCTAGAGTAGGACTACTGGTTGCTGGAAATTGTTTAATATAATGTTATTTCTACGGCTATTATATAGTTTACATTTTTCCAAGTTGTTGTCAATGCTATCGTACAAATAGTCTTACCAGGCCAGTAGTATTTGTATATTTATACCATATGATGGTTCTATATTAATAACCGTTTACTTCTTGATTTCCTAGGACAATAATCGGTATCACCAGGACATTTTCGGTGTCACATTCCGGACGGCCGAAATCCAGACAAGGATGCAGAGCGCGTCCAAACGTGCGCAAGTGCTCATTACGGACAGCAGCAAATAAGCTCGAGCCTGCTAACTAGAAAATGTTAACGGGTCGATGTCGGCGCGAAGGTCGGATGACGTCCGCTCACTGAACAAGGTAGGAGGAGCGAATTAGAATGCAGCGGAACGAATTTACCTCACCATGGCCGATTCCTGATCCGCCGTCAATGTGTACATTGACATCGAATGCTCCTAATACCGCCATTTATACTCAAGAAACTCTCTCCTGATCGTTTCTCTCTTTCTTAAATTTCAGTCATATTTATGCATGACTTCTTTTTTCAAGTTCTTTCGCATTTGTTGCTGATTTTTTGTTCTAGTTGTTGACATGTTCATATGTATCTACATATTTGATAGCATGATTGTTTGAGTCGGTGTATGACGTAACCTTGAAGGAATCTGTAGTATTGAATATATAACCTTTGTCATTTTGATTGATTTAAATATTTTACTACCATATGCTTTGACGCTAACAATATAAATTATTTGTTTGAAAAGCGACATTAATAATTATGTAAAAAAGAAACTCTTACAACAATTACGTTTACTCATTATGATTTTGCGATACAAATGCATATATGCCTCCTGGCTTACTTATTATGTGCAGCTGTTGTCAATTATAACAAAAGGCAAATAAAGACAAATTAGAGCTAAATGATGGCAATATGGGTAATTTGGTAAGCCATATATCGCTGAAATAAAACTTGCATTAATAGATATTATGTTTATTATGTATTATTATTATTATTATATTATAACGTAGTATATATTGCATTTCTGGTATTATTATCCTCCTGTATGCAATTAAATAGTATACATGTGTTGCATCTTGATGGTAAGGACCGAGAATGTATATGTATATTCATTTCTGCTTGCAATAATATAGAACTATATAAATCGTTATTACGAATACATCTATAATCAATGATATTATTTATCTACGTATATTTTGCATCTTTCCACCTGCATAAATATCTTCAATGTTTCTAAAAAGCATATCTGTATTATTTTTCTTTTCCTATTTGTTTATTTTCTTGAACAACGAAACATAGCATATATTACATCTATTACTCTTCCTCCTCATAATACGATACTTCCTACCAGGTATGTATATGTCTGTATGTATACTACTTTTATATCAACATCAGTCTTTATATCATTGTGTACGTGTATAATGACCATAATATCGAGAGAAAGGCGAGGTTGATATATTTTGTTCCGGCAACAATTTTCTATTGCATGGCCAAACAAGAAACAGTCCTGACACTTGTTTAAGTTCAAATATTTCACATTTATGTACAATAAAGTGTACATTATCATATATCAAATTAAAGAGAATTTAGTCCTCTACAGGCAGGGTATTAATTGAAGGTGTAATCATTCATGCATGAACTGCCATAGTCAATTAACAATGACAAGGTCTGTTTTCAAAAATAGCAAAAACAATGGAGGACCGCACCATTCGACTGATATGATAGTAAGTGTTTGCTTAAAACAAGATGTGCGGGGCAAGACAACTATGACATTATTTTAAAAATACCTGGAGCTTCCTAGTTTCTCTTCTGTCGTGTTGTTTAGCTTATGGTAAGAGAAGAATAAAATAGGGTTAGATTTTGTCAAATGTCCCTTTAGTATGAAGATAATTATCATTGAAAATCATTATTTCAAAAGCGTTAGCTAACGCTTTTGATAAAAAGTACAATTGCCGTAGCGGAACACGTCTGGCCAGCGCGCGTGGGAAACCTTCTCGACCTCACTGAACTTTTAGCCGAGCGCGCGCAAATTTCATGAATTCCGTACCTTCTGTAAACATACACGGATGCGGATATCGTCAAACGGATGATTATTACTGCGACAAATCTACGGCAAGCCATCAGTTTTTTGTGATAAAATATGAACTCAATATTCGTTTTTTTCACTAGGTAAACAGTGTTCGTTTTCTTTCAAACTTTCACAAATCTTTCAATTGTATTTTACAATGATATTGATATAGGATTGAAGTCTCAAATGTAATTTTGTGCAATATCTGACACTTTACATGTATCCCTTTAACCTTATTGTCATGAACAAACTCCGAAAATACACATTTTTCAATAAAACAGGGCCAGGTTATGAGAACATCAACATACTGGTCTGTCTTTTAGGCATACAACTCGTCTGTTTCATAGGTCCCCTGCAATTGTAACCATATTTACCTAGAGAAATAACTAGAGACATGTAAGAGACTGCCGAAATGGTTGGCCAAGGGTGACATCAGGTTTTGAAGATATTTGGACTACGGTAGAATTCTTGAGAAGACTTTATACCAAGTATCATGCTGAAATAAGGGCACACACTGTGGTTTCGACAAATAAACCTTTGCCATGGAATTCCCCATTTTGTTACATTTTGATGAAAATAAAACCTTTAACGTTCACAATTTGGCTTAATTTTTTTTTTTCACGTTTGTGTAAAAGATTATGCCAGTCATGAATATACCGTTTTAGATTGTGCTTATCAACATTGATATGGTTGAATGGATGCTCCATTTTTTCTATTTTTGAAAACAGACCTGGCGGTGGTTAATTGACCATGTCTTTAATAAGTGTCCTGTTTCTTTTTTTTGCGGAGCATATATGAATCTTGTTCACTTTAATTTTGTTATTTTCAACGATATTTCGTGCCTATATTTTGTTTTGCGATAATCGCTGCGCTTTGGACTGCTCAATTGCACTTTCATTTTGAACTTAATTTGAACCTAATTCTTATTAGTATAATATTTCGTTCTCTTTTTCTCTCTCTCTCTCCTTCTCTTGATGTTTTATTCGTTTTTGTTGTGGTGCCACGTGTTATTTTTCTACATCGTAGACTTTTGTTCCCTTTTGATAGAGTTGCTTGTGTTTTTATTTTCCCTTTGGCATGTCACTACGGGGTGGATGTAAATAAATTACTGGAATTACTTTATTTTGTTAATACTCAGTTTTGAATTGTATAACTGCACTCGGTAATGATGATTAAGTACAAATCGCGCATGACTTGTTGTATCGCTTATGTATTTTGATATTAGATTAAAGTGTATTCTGTAACGCACACTTTTGAGTGGAATTACAAATTTGCGGTGATATTATCATGCTCCATTTAGGTTGTTTAATAAACTGTTCATGAATGAATATTTTATCATAATTTACATAGAATTAACGTAATATTACGCGATGGCTGTTCGAGTAGATACAATTATTGCAACAAAAGAAATTAACTTGAATTATGATATATGTATTTTATATTTCGATGATACAAACTATGTGTTTTATGTTAAGTTAAAACATTTTCTTAATTCTAGGATGTTTACTTGTGCATGTACAGTAAATCAAATTTAAATATCTTAAACTTTTCACCGTAGGTCAAGCGCTTCTTCTAAGTTTGCTACGTGCAATATTAGCAATGAAAGTTTATAATTAAACATTCAATAATTTAAGATCATATTGTGCGTATTAACAAATAGTCACGATTACTGTGAAACTTTATAATACTGCATCAAACTCTTATGTAATCACAGTAACACATGAAGTAAATGAAAATTGTCATTCATTTATTGTGAGTAGATAAAAACGCAGGCGCGTGTTGTCTTTTGTGTATTAAAAGCGTTTGACAATTTATTTCGTTAAAAAATACAGTGAGTGATTTAATGGATCGGTAAAATTTAGAAGAAAAAATACACGAATTGCAGGATATAATATTATCTAATTTTTGTTGACGGTAAAATTTAGAAGAAAAAATACACGAATTGCAGGATATAATATCATCTAATTTTTGTTGACATGTTAACTAGTATAGTTGTATAATGTACCATAATCAGTACACTATGTTAACTGGTTGAAGGTGAATACATTATACGCAGTCATGTACTCAGATTTATATATGATCAAATCAATGTATGAAAATGTAGTGGAAATTTTAAAGATATTGATGTACTCAAATCGTCGCTCTATTTTCGTCGGTTGACAAAGTAAAATGGGCTTAAAATGGGCTCAGTTATTTTGTTTTACTTATGACATAATCACGTTTAAAGTTTGAGAGCCTTGTAGAAACCCAATTAAGCACTGTTTTATTCTTGACGAATGTTCCAGAAAATAGAAATAGGTATTTTCTGAACAGTTGGCATCACATAGACCCTAAAGCTCCGACCTACAAGATGGTAGTAAATTTAGCCAAAATAAAGTTAACGCCCTTCTCACTCTCACCTGACGCTTTACTTTTTAGATACATATTTGTTAGCATTATATATTCGCTTAATTAAACAGTGTTCTCTTTCGCTTTCAATCTGACTTCGTTATTGTTATATTATTGTTTTAATATCTCTATGATAGGTTCATGAATATTAAATCAAGATATGGTGGTTGCTGTATGGGTGCTGGTGGAAATAATGGCATATATGATGATGATGACGAAGACGAAGACGAAGACTACGACAACATTGATAAATATGATGATGTTTATGACAGTTATACTGGTGATGATAGTGATGATGACGATGATGACTAAGATAATGTTAATGAGCAATAATGGTGATGACAACGATGATGATGGTGATGATGATGATACTGACGATGATGATGATGTTATAATGATGATGCTTATAATGCTGATGAGGGTGATAAGTATGAAAATAGTGATGTGCTACATGTATAACAATTACTAGTGGCAAGATTTTCCCAAACTAAAGATAGTGGGATCTACATTGATTGTACAAAATGTGTTCTCTAGTAAAAAGGGGGAGTAATAGTACATGTTTATATTTTACAGTACAGTATATTAACCGCGGTGTAGCTTATACAAATTTTTCGTCCACATTTTGATCTTTGTGTTCCTATACATCTACTGTTACACCGTATAATTTCATGATATATCTGAGGTCTCCTCACTACATCGATTGACTGAATGAAAATAACAAACAACCACATTTCCAGATATATATATATAATCTGTCAGTTTTATTTGGAGCATGCCTCTATGTCCATCATGAATATTCTCTATTCGAGCCCACCACAAACTACATCGGATCCAACGAATGATTAAAGGGTACCACCCTCCAAAAATAATATTCTTATTATAGAAAGGTACCATCTTTAGTATTCCATTCCTTCAACAAGTTCACACAAATATGTTTTCAGAAAAAATATATATAATTGGAAAACGCATCACCATTCTCAACCATGCGTTCATGCGGTCTGAATTGCGTAGACTATATGCGTGCAGAGCTAGAGCGCACTGTGCAGAGCGAATGAATCATCCGGGAATCTATTGACGTACGCGTGCAAGCATTGGCGCACTCGCAAATGCTTGGCCCGTATGGAACCAGGAAATAGCAGTGGTTCCGTAAGTGGTGGAAATTAATTGCTTTGTTTATGAATTACACAACCCTTTGCAAAATGTTGGGTATCTATTTGATATCACAAAACGGTACCAAAACATATAATAATGTGTTGTCTTTTGCCTGGTGGTCCCCTTTAAGGATCAGAACTATACTGCATCCTTCAAATACACACATCTTATTTCAGTTCAGATATGCAGCTGTTCAATTTGATCGGAATCTGATTGTGTAGTATGCAGTGGGCTTCAGATGACAAACACAAATAATTACAAGTGCTTTGTATTACTGATCATCTTGAAACATGATAAAGAAAGCATTTTCTTATCAAAATGAGAGACGAATACAAGCTTAAAGGGGTAGTTTAGTTTTGGTAGAGAGGGCGCTGCACATCACAATTTTTTTGTGAGGTAATGAAAAACTGAGTGTCGAATTTGAGAGAACATGCAATTTTAATGGCAGAATAAACTTTATTTGGTCAAAATCGACCCAGAAACGGCTGAAATATCAATAAATATATCTGATCTTATAATTATTTGGGGCCCAAATAATTAGATGATTTTTAGAAAAAAATAAAAAAATGCTTGCACGTTTTCAAAAATTTTCAATAGCATTTTTTAAATAGTTGTTGATGATCTCGCTATTTAATCATTATATCAATAAAACATCACATGCATAACTTTGTATGAAAAATGGTTGAAACCAATGCCTTTTTAAAAAGCGCCCTCTTGTGTTTCAATGGCTCTTTTTGAATAATAACAGGCTTTTTACTTAGTCGTTTGTAATTTTGTATACCTTTCGAGCATGGTGGAGTTATAACTATTAGTTTATAATGTTACTGTGCAGGTTTTGGCTACTAAAGTTCAGCCTTACCAAAACTAAACTACCCCTTTAAAGTTTAAAGTTTTGCTTTCATTCAGAAATAAAATTTAGCAAATTCGGATCTCAAACATACAATGTACTTGTGATGAGGTCAAATGAGATTACAATGTATGTCATACCATTTGTCATGTTAGAGCTAAACTTTTTCTCCAAAATGACAAATGGTATGACATACATTGTAGTCTTGAAAAGTTTTAGTGAAAGAGAGTGAGCGGAGCCTGGGGCTTCATCTGTGGTAGTGTGTATCGCTTTGAAACCCTCATCAAAACAACTCAGATTCCAATTGATTGAAGAGGTGATAACATTGGCAAAATGTGAGTTTGATAGTGCCATGGTAGCAGTGGAGTTGTTTCGAGGTCAAGACTAGTCCAGAACTGAATATAATACCTCTCATCCTCTCTAGACAGTCAATCCAACTGGATCTTTCCATTTAATTCACATTAATGAATTATAATGAACGAATACAATCTCTTCGGGAACCTAATCCAGTTACAAATCTTGACAGGCATCTATCAAAATTACTTCCAACTGATCCAGATACATGTAGCTTTCATTATGTCTTTCTAGGCCTAGATCTTACCCAAACAAATTGAGGCCCGTGGTGTTGGTTGAGCTGATCCCAGCAAGTCAAGACTAGTCCAGCATAACTGACCACCATCAAACCGCCTCTCTTGTGCTCCCTACTTCAGTTATGAATCTTGTCAGGCCTCAAATTAACTTGTAACCAATTACAAACTAACATTTAAACATAATATGCCTATGAATATGCTATGTATAGGCCTAGTTCTTACCCAAACATATTAACCCCCGTGGTGTCGGTTGAGCTGCTCCCAGCAAGTAAGACCAGTCCTTAACTGACCAATAAGGGGCCATCTACAAAGTACGTACGCAATTTTGGTTACCCCCCCCCCCCCCCTCCCCCCCTCTGCGTACGTACTTTGTAGATGGCCCCTAATACACCAACTCTCTACTGGATCCTACTCCAGTTATAAATCATTACAGGCCTACTTTTTGTTTGTTTGATCATTTTTTAACACAAATATGTCTATGTATGAATAGGCTACGTATAGGTCTAGTTCTCAGCCAAACAAATACAGCCCCGTCTGGTGGTGTCAGTTGAGTTGCTCCCAGTAGGTCAAGACCAGTCCATAGCTGACCATCAGCACGCCACCTCTCGTCTGTACTCTATCCAGCTGTCGTTCTCTCTCTCTCTCTCTTCGATGCCCCATGGAAGATGTAGAAATTGATGTCTGGAGCCCTAGGTTATTCAATGCAGGGGGGGGGGGGAAGTACATCCAGAATTAAGTATATGACTCAAGGTGTGTATAATATTTTGTAAGAGGCATGTAGTCAATTCCCAAGGCATTCAATGGATCACTTTTCATAAATCATCTTTCATCTTTTCATAACTGTGCTGCCTTATACAAAAAAATGCAGAACACATTCAATGATGCCTAAATGTAAAACCCTTGGTTTACAGAAAAGGGCAATTCCAATTTGCATACACATTTTATATACAAGATACAAGATTTTCCTGGGATAAACTGAATGAAGGGATACTCATCTTTCAAGACAAAGTTCATCACTTGGACTAGACTGGGAAAATGCCAATCACAAAAGCTGTTCTATTGTGCATATGTAATATGGTCTGTTTGCTTATAAGTGGCTATGTACAAAAACGGTTTTGTAATAGTGAGAAATCTGAGTGAAAGATTGTGAATTTGTTGCAACCCATTGACAGCTCAGCCTTACACTATTTCAAGCTGGATCTATTGCAAATGTGCTTTACATCACTTTCTAGTAATCTAATGGCACTAGAATTATTAGAATTAACCCTTATCCTTTTGACTTACTGGATGTGATGAGAGCATAACTCTTGTCATTTCTAGTCACTTATTTCCCCATGAATATTCCCAATAATGAAAATAATCAATATTTTATGGCCCACTGTCATCTGCTTTCAATGCCAACAGGAGGCGGCCATTTCTTCAACTTCTTGCGGTGAAATGACGTGTCAGGCGGAGAACACAATAGCGGGTTACGAGAATGCTATTGTGTTCTCCGCCTGCCACGTCATTTCACCGCGAGTAGTTGAAGAAATGGCCGCCTCCTATGGGCACTGAAAGCAGACGACATAAAATATTGATTATTTTTGTTATCGGGAATATTCATGAGGAAATAAGTGACTAGCAATGATAGTAGTTATATTATCATCACATCCAGTAAGTCAAAAGGATAAGGGTTAATTCCCTATTAATAAAAGACCTATAACATGTATTAGCCGACGCACACGGGGGATCTTTTTAGATTCCTTGTTGACCATACATTGCGAGACAAACGAATATCACTAGCGATATTATTTCCGATATATCTATTTTTATTACAAAAAGTTGATTTTTTGCCAGCCATCTTGAAAAATGGCAGCCATTTTTTACTTTGTTTGTTTGTTTTAGTACCTATGCCACAGGATAGACATGCTCTTAGCATTTTTTGTTTTCTGTATACTATAAATAATTGTAATTGACTCTAAAATCATTGAAAATGACCAACTATTTCTATTTTTATGACAAAAAGTAGCTTATTGGCGGCCATCTTGAAAAAATGGCCCCCATGTTAGAATTCGCATGGCTCAATGGCTCAATACACATGTCGATTTGTATGCTTGTATGAGGATTTGAACGATTTCTGTGGGGTTTAGCACTTATCTGCCCCACTAATAATGATTTGCCAGAGCTGAAAGAAATAGTAGCTGCCTTGCGCTTTATTGCCACTGGTCATGCTGGGCGAATCGATTTATGAATTCTTCTTCTTCAGGTAAAAGTACAGTCCGCCATCTGGCGTATTTTCGTACTTGAAATTGCGCCATCTCTCAGTTTTGTTCAATTAATCTTGCCTTTTTTGTCATTTTATCCAAATGTAATAGAATAGATAACGCGCATGTTTGTAATTAACATGATTAAGTATTTTATATCATTCTGATGCTCACATCCATCATGTGGGACATTTGTAGTGACTGCATTAAGTATGCATGACTTGTATAATTATAGGTTATCATACATCGAATATCATAAATCAACATTATTCATTAAAAAAATAACAATGTCGTTGGATGTGGTGTCACAATAAATGATGTTCAAAATCATACATTCATTCGGGCTCAACGATATTCCTTTTAGCTTATTTTGCCAGTTATGAAAGAAATAGTAGCTGCCTTGCGCTTTATTGCCACTGGTCATGCTGGGCGAATCGATTTATGAATTCTTTTTCTTCAGGTAAAAGTACAGTCCGCCATCTGGCGTATTTTCGTACTTGAAATTGCGCCATCTCTCAGTTTTGTTCAATTAATCTTGCCTTTTTTGTCATTTTATCCAAATGTAATAGAATAGATAACGCGCGTGTTTGTAATTAACATGATTAAGTATTTTATATCAGTCTGATGCTCACATCCATCATGTGGGACATTTGTAGTGATTGCATTAAATATGCATGACTTGTATAATTATAGGTTATCATACATCGAATATCATAAATCAACATTATTCATTAAAAAAATAACAATGTCGTCGGATGTTGTGTCACAATAAATGATGTTCAAAATCATATATTCATTCGGGCTCAACGATATTCCTTTTGGCTTATTTTGCCAGTTATGTAGCAAATTTATTGTTACCTTTGGCATTTGGAGACGCATAAATTACAGCATATTTAATGGTGAGTACGTACTAGAAAATGGATTAGTCTTCGTCTGTAGACCCGTGAACAAAAGTATCGTGATGGGCCGTTACAAATTATACTATTTGTCGGTGGTTTCCTTTAAGTGTATACAGGCCCTTTCACTATTAATGTGTGATCGTTTGCAAGAATGATATCTTTGCTTATAAACATCTAATTGTAATACATTATCTTGCATTGTACTGTTTTTTATGTGATTGCCTTGATTTGTAGCAGATTTTCGGTATATACGCTCGTATATTGTTTTCAATTCTAGAAACGCAGAACAAAAATCAACATAATCATGACCATTATTAGGGCAGACGGTGTCAGCATTTCAGGACATTATAGTCCATCATCTCGCCTCTGTTTATCGATTTCCGGATAATATATTAATCAATTTGTTGAACTAATTGTCAAAATGCACTTTACCCAGGGGACAAAGAGTTTTTTCAGCTCTTGCCTGTTAAAAGGTAAAACTTCTGAGCCTACAACCTATGTGGACAACCTCGCAAACTAGCTAAAAAACAATTATAATCAAAGACTGGTCTAACTACACACTTTGTACGAAGTGTGTCTGTAGGCTTACAAGACACGTTTGAGGGTGAGTCTCATGTAGGTCTAAAGAGATACATCGTGAAGTTTGCAAATGAGGTATTACTGACATGAACATAATTGGCTCATGTTAAAGGTTGGCCCCATAAATGTCTCATAGGACCCTAGACACACAACCCTGTTGGACAATTTCACGGACTAGCTGCTGGACGTCCACAGGAAGCGGAACTTGACAAGCATACACAAAAAAACACTAAATGCAGCCACCTCTTCAGAGTTGAGATAGGTTTATGCCGAAAGGGTGGGTAGCGTCGCGTCGCGTCGCGTCGCGTTGATTGGAACGCGACCATTCGTCCAAAGCCCCCCCCCCCCCCCCCCTCCCCCGGTTTTGCCGAAAGGGTGCGTTGGGGTGTCGCGTCGCGTCGCGTTGACTGGAACGCGACCATTCGTCCAAAGCCCCCCCCCCCCCCCCCCCCCCGGTTTTGCCGAAAGGGTGCGTTGGAAGCACTGATTTCCCATTGACCAAACAAATCATACGGATAGGCATATCTCAGCCATTTCTTAACATATTTAATTGGTTTTGGATATTTGGACATTATTTTGTATGCTCTTTCGGTAAATGAAGTTCAAATTTGAAAAATCAACAAATAGATTTGTATGACGTCATATCTTGTGTACTCAATTTGCTCAAGAGGTAACCGTCAAAGCCTTGGAATAGTTCACATTCGGATTGAATTAATCTGTGTGTAATCGAAACTTGAAATGACACAAACCTGAATGATGGTGATCAGACCAGTGGCGTACCCAGGATTTTTTCAGGGGCGGGGGGTGGGGGGTATGTCGTCTGACAAATTTCTGTAAGCGGGGTGGGGGGGGGGGGGGGGGGGGGAGGAGAGAGTGGCCGTATACATTGTTTGAAGCCGAGACCAAGTACATTTACAATTTTCGAGGTCGAGACCAGGACAGTAACACATTTTCGAGGCAGAGACTAAGACATTTTTCTTGAATCCTGTAAGTGGGAGGAGGGTGCTGTCCGTTGATATTGTTCGTAACCGAGACCAACCATGTTCAATATTTTTAAGGCTGAAACCAGGGGGTGTATTCTGAAAATCGTCTTTTCCCTAATATCGTATTATCTTAGGCTTATGACAAAACCGGTATTCTGAAAACTCTCATATCTTTTGTATTATCTCTGAAAGTTTGTTAACCTCTATTAGCTGGCGCGCCTTGCCACGCATTATTGATAAGCGCGTTCGCGCAAGCAGAGATGGAAAATGTGTATTCTGAAAACTCTCTTATCTTTCATCTCATCATGAAATTATCATAACTTCTACTCATATGCCGAGACAGCTATGGGGCAGTATTTTCCTTTTGTTATATCTTGTTTAAACATATTTAAAGACAATTATTTGAGATTTTAAAGAGCTCCCTATGTTTGTTGTGTGTATAGGTGTGTGTACGTGCGAAAAAGTTAGAAAATAAGAGTGAGGGGGAGAAAATTCCATTGAAAATCTAACCATATGAAAATCCCATTCTTACAAAAATACTCTTTGACAAAAATATATAAATTTCTTGAACCTTGATTGAAAATTCTACGTGTGCGCAAAGCTAGTTAGATGCGCGCATTTAAAGAAAATGCGACGCATACGCAATTTAACCCACTTTGATTGGCTGAGGGGGCATATAAACATTTTGTAACAACAATTTTGATTGGTTAACTCAGCACTAATGGGCGTGGTCAGGGAAAGATATGATGCCCTTAAGACATTTTTCAGAATACCGATTTATGACAATTTTAGCGGTGTATTATCTTATGGACTTATGACAAAAGATAATACAAAAGATAAGACGATTTTCAGAATACACCCCCAGGGTTCTTCACAATTTTATGAGACCGAGACCATGGGTAATGATGGGGCCGCTTAAATGTGTTCTCGAGACCAGCTACAAATTGTAAAGAAGGGGTTCAAACCCCCAAAATAGTCATTCTTTGGTCAAAAAGGGGGGGGGGGGGGGTTGAACCCCCCCCCCCCCCCCATATCCCCTCCCCTAGGTACGCCTATGGATCAGACTCAAATTAATTAACTCCGAATGTAACTATTCCAAGTCTTAGATGTAGACTCTTTAGTAAATGTGTATTTTGATCAAATAGGCCCTTCATAAGTTTTATATACTTTCAGGGACACAATCAAACACACATGATTCGCAACTGAGCTTTATTAGAATACAACAATAGCCGCATTCAGACGATAAAAGCAAATCTCGTGGTTATCTTGTGGTTATCTTGTGGTTTGCAATTCTTAAGAATATCTTGTGGTTTGCGCTCGTTTGAACACGCAAAACTCGTGGTTATCTTGTGGTTTCCAAACCACGAGATTGCGCACACTGCAAAAAATGCGCAATCTCGTGGTTATCTTGTGGTTTGCAAACCACAAGATAACCACAAGATACTTGTAAGATTTTGCGCAGAATGAGCGCACGATAAGCGCGCGACTGCGCGCAGTCTACTTTTTGTACCGTCTGAACACAATCAGCTTCGAGACTCGTGGTTTGGGTTGACCTCATGACCGAGATATGCTTCCGGTGTGAAAACAAGTCAAGTGAGCGCGCGTGAGCGCGCGTGAATTGCAACTCTCGAGAATTGGCATCGTTTGAACACACATTTTAAAGTTCTTAAGAATTGCAATTCTTAAGAATTGCAATTCTTAAGAACTTGGCTTTCATCGTCTGAATACGGCTATTAACAAAGCGAAATACTAACCCATTTCCTGGAATGCGCGGAACGCGGTAAACTAGAGCGTGGGAATCGGACATCATAGATATTTTACAAACGAAATAATAATGCTTCATCGACTACAGTACAGCATCCGAAGCACACACGCCTTACGCATCGGTTCAAAAAATCAAACATGTGCTATAAAATCCCATCTTCTGGAAAAGTCGGTCTCTCATAGGATAACACGTGTTTCGTCGCGGTGGCGAAACGAAAACTCAGAGATCGAAATGGCGCAATTTACGGACGCGTCTTTGATGTACACATCATCGTACGCATATATCTTTTAGCCTCTCAACCGTAAACGCGTACATTCGGAATAAGCCCCCCCCCCCCCCCCCCCCCTCCCCCGTATGTGCCATTTGGTAGCGTTATCTGAGCTGACGCGCCTTAACACTCCCAACACACCCTTTCGGCAAAACCGGGGGGGGGGGGGCTTTGGACGAATGGTCGCGTTCCATTTAACGCGACGCGACGCTAACCACCCTTCCGGAATAAGCCGTTGAGATATATGCTCCCTTTATATGCTGCATCTCTATTCATCCAGCCCACACCATAAATCTGGTCAGAATCGTGTCATCAGGGATAAAGAGGTTCTAGTCAAGGTCAATGATAATCAACCAAAGCACAGTGGTTGTTGATGTAACGTGCGCTATATGGCACTGGCCATCTCATAAAGGTGAAGCATTTCAAGCGGTCAATGAATCGCACGCAAATCTGTTGCTGAAAAAAAGGTCTTCGATACTGATATTATACACTTTTGTAGATACAGATACAGTAAGCCAGTCTGAATCTGCTAAACAGGAGCAGAGGTATGCCCTAGTCAGCCCTACCCAAATCAGCCAAAGTCTATGAAGTCAGTGGGAAATGTGCACATCCTGATCCACAGTTTTTCTGGTATCAAGCTACCAAAACAAACCTTTTGAGCTTCCCCTGTGAAAGGTGATGTGATTATGTACAGCTTGAACCTTCGCTTGGTCAAGCCATCTTTACATTGGTGTTAGATTCAAAGAAGAAAGAAAAGAGTGTTGTTCTTTACAGTGGGGTCTTCTATGGAGGTTCCTGCCCTTCAATCTACACAACATTCATGAAGAGACTGTTACAAAGGTCTTACTTTACACATTCTACAACAGAGTAGTTAACAGTTAACAGAGTCGACAGAGTAGTTATTCATGCCAATGACACTGCCTTCATAAGCATATGCATATATCATGGTTCAAGACGTCTCACTGATCTCTCAGCGGTGTAGCCCGAGGACAGCCCAGAATAGGATCATACCGACATTGCTGGTAAAAAAAAAACCTGCCGATGAATTATTCAGATGGCATTATCACTCGGACACGAGAACTCACCATCATGGATGTGTTCACCACCAAAGCGGACCAGTTTGACGATTCCAATCGGGAAAAACTGAGAGCTTATAAGTTCTTGAATAATGAGTCAACTCTCTTGAAGCTACTGCCTACTATATAACGAGGACGCTTTTCTCCTTCGTCTCAAACGAACGGCTCATCATTAACAAGAATGCGCGCATTCCCGAAAGCCAAACATTCCATCGTGTACAAAGTTGGATAGTCCCTGAATGGCGGAAAAGCAGTTCTAGTGTCAACTACCCAGCGTGCCTGGGCAAGATGATATCATGTGGATGTGTCAAAGGGTGCCAAAATAACTTGTCTTTCTTCAAGAAGGCGGTTCCATGCAGCTGAAGTCGGCAAAAGATTTGTGTAACTATATTGGCAATAGCTTCTGACCTCACGAGCAATGAAAACTAAGGGGTTTCTATGGGACGAATGCCGTCATAGGGTTTTCTATAGCTCAATCGGTAAGAGCACCGGTCTAGCAATCCGGAGGTCTCGGGTTCGAATCCCGTTGGAATCCCATTTTCTTTGCTCATTTTTAATCACAATATATTTCTGGTCAGTTTATTTATATATTAGCAATTTCTTGAAATATTTCGCCTTTGTAAAAGGACCAGTGCCATACAGCACATATTGCAGCAACAACCACTGCTGTTCTTTCTGTTACCCTCCCAATCGCAATTTAAACACATCTAAACAAATTAATACATTTAGAACATGTATTATTATGTATTTGTTTGTTTTTTTATTGCTTATGTTTTGCATTGATTTATTAATTTACATAGCTGGTGCCGTAGAATAATGCTCTTCATACGTATTTCAAAAGCGAATTAGGTTTTTAAATACAAAAAAGGCATATTTTTAACTTTTAAGCATTTATTTGAATTCCATACATAAGCGCGGCTGCACAGAATGTCACGTCCGTGTGTGACGCATCACTTTGTAACGACGAATGACACAGGAACCAAAGACGCAATATGTTCAACTTTGGTATCAATCGATGCGCATGACTCTGACGAAGATCTCCAAGAAAAAACAAGCTGGAATCAGCCGTGCATTGTAGTGTAATTGTGCAAGATGTGTGACTGGGTCATAAGGCTGAAACACACTATTTAATGCATTAGGTGCGGTTTTCTTGAAACTCATCCTGTGGACTTCCAGTAGCTAGTTCGCCAGGTTGTCCACTTAGGTTGTGATCCTACAAGGCCCTAGAAGCCATTTCCGGTGGCCAACCTTTAACAACAGGCAAAAGCTGAAATCCTTTTTTAAAAATGGTGGTTTGCCCCCTGGGTAGTTACCCAGAAGATAAATTATATGTCAGTGATAAATTGAAAAAAAAAAAAAATTCCGATGTAATAAATGAGATACTCTAATATTGTCGGAGGAATGAAATAGCAAAGCTCACCGGATGTTAGGGGAATTACTTCCCACTGTAACTACCATGACGTCTTCATATAGCAATAATATTTTCTGGACAAGGCATTTATCAATTTTCGAGTCTTCATTTTTTTTTCTCCACAGTTTATTATTACGATGAATCGTAAAGTGCTGATCTAGGCAATACATAACGATGGACGATTGTAAGAGGTTTGTGATGTTTTGTCTCGTCATTTCGGAGTATTGACACAGAAAAAAGAACCGACTTTATATGTACTTTTACTAGCTGGCAGAATTGACACACACGCTCGGAAGCATACTATACCGTACAATGATTCACTGTAGTGTGTCCCGAATATCACAGACACACATACTCACATTATTACACAATAATACATGCACGCACGCATATGCACCCACCTAAACACGCGCAGCGCGTGCAGACACATAATACAAAACATGAAACTATGCTCAAACACACAACGAACCATAGGTATAAACACATTTGCGAAATATAATCATACATACACACACTATTTAAGATCATACTATTTTAGTGAAGCACGCACGCACATGCACCCACCTAAACACTCGCACGCGTGCAGACACATAATGCACAACATAAAATCATGCTCAACACACAACCTACCGGTACGTATAAACATATTTGCGAAATATAATCATACATGCACACACTTTTTAAGATCATACTATTTTAGTGAAGTGAGACGCATCTAATTCTTTTTATTTTACAGCAACATTTAATGAATAAAAACCCAAACTGTCAAGAACCCATGTCTCTTTCTCAACGAAAGTCAGGGAGAATCTTAAAGGGATAGTTGAGTTTTGGTATAGAGCGCGCGACACAAAATATTTCTTTTTGTGAGATTGTGAAAAACCGAGTGTCAAATTCGAAAGAGCATACAATTTTAATGACAGAATAATCTTTATTTGATCAAAATCGGTCCAGAAATGGCTGAAATATCCATAAACATAACTATTTGTAATAATTATTCGATAATTTTGAACCAACTGTTAAAACAATTTTTAAAATGCTTACTCTTTTCAAAAATTTACAAAATAGGTTTTAAATAGTTGTTGATTATCTCTATATCTAATCACTATTTCAACGAAATATCACATGCACAATATTTTATTTAAAATAGTTGAAACCAATGAGTTTTTAGAGAGCACCCTCTTGCGTTTTAACGTCTCTTTTTTTAAAAATGACAACCGGCTTTTTACTAAGTTATTTGTAATGTTGTATTCATTTCGAGCATAGTGGAAATCTTACTATTAGTTTGTAATGTAATGGTGCAGGTTTTGGTTACTGACATTTTGTTTGACCAAAACTGTACTCTCTTTACCAAAACTTAACTATCCCTTTAATAACCTAAAATAATTTGAACAATAACCGCATCATGTTTTGATTGTTTTGAAGTGAACTTTAGACGTATGCTTTGAGTGACACATGATTTGTAAACATTAATGTAACGTTTCAAAATGTAGGGTGTAAACAAAGATAACATACTAAACATAAAGTGCAGTGAAGAGGCATTCTCGGTGAACACCTCTCTGGAAAGTGAAAAAAAAATCACCTAGTTGATTGAGGTTGTTCGATACCCGGGAAGAAGAATATGAAGATTTGCGAACGTCATGTACAGGGTAAGTCGTCCGAAAGAAATCAATAATGTACCAGCTTTCTGGTGGATTAACCATGACATTTAAATTGTTTTTATGTTTTAATTTCTTTATCCCCCCCACCCCCCCCCCCCCCCCCCTATATAAAAAAAGACTGACTAAAAGTCTCAAGACTGTTAAAAGGAGTGCACTTTTACATCTGGAAATAACATTTAGAATGTAATTTTTGGTGCAAAGAGCATGGACATTACTCATGTTATTATATGAATGCTTAATAAACAGGTGCGAGGAAATCACGATGATATTTTCATATGTCACAGGGCAATTTGTCCGGAAGGATAATGTAATATCAATTAGATATCTAGTGGAGTAATCCTTAAACAAAATTGTGTCTTTATATATTTTTTTTTTTTTCTGTAGCATTTCATGAAAATTTCAAAAAAAATATTTAAAAAATACTATAAAAACTGTTCAATTACACGAGAGATAACATATTACATTTAAAATGCATGAGCATCCCTTTTAACAAAGGTGTTAACTACATAAAACTATAACAGTGCAGGAGGGTGAGGGCATTTTACGTGTTTTTTTATTTTTTAGATCTGCCTTGAAACGCCCAAATCGCAACAAAATGTGCGTTTCTGTCCAGTGTATACAATATTATGGTAGTTTAATTATTTTTCATATTGTTTTTACACATTTATGTTATTTATGAAAAAAATAGGATTAAGAACAAAAGGATTTATTTGTCAGATCGGATACCATGACAGTCATCGACGCTTATAGCCTACTCCAAGACCCATCGGAGTTGATGGCGACTTGTCCGTCCAGCGAACCCGCGGAGCCAGGCGGATGTCAGCCAGACAGTGAGCGTCTTGGACTAGGGGACGTAACGGGCCATGTCGCAGAGATCCGTAAGGCACTGGACACATCTGAACCGTCCATCGTCAGTGATACCAGCGTCGACGGTGACCAGGCCTAACAGCGAGCCCGCACTTCCACGCGGATATCGAAAAGACAAAACGTCGCAGGCCAGGGGATGCGTCAAACCATGCTATCCAGAGATCCACACGGCACTAGACACAACTGGATTGTCCGTCATCAATGATCCAGGCGTCGACCGTGTCCTGTCTGACCAGCGAGCCCGCAGTTCCACGCAGATATAGAAAAGACAACAGCGTCGCAGACCAGGGGATGCGTCAAGCCATGCTGGAGAGATCCGCACGGCACAATACATAACTGGACTGTCCCTCGTCAATGATCCCGGCACCGACCATGTCCTGTCCGCTAGACATGCCCGTAAATCCACGCGGATGTCGACCCAGACAACAATGGCTCAGACTAGGGGAAGCATCAAGCCATGTCGCAGTGATACACACTGCACTAGACTGGACTGGCCTTCGTCAATGATACCGGCGTCGACGGCGACTTGTCCACCCAGCGAACCCGAGTAGTCGTCAGTGATACCAACGTCGATGACCACTTGTCCACCCAACGAGCAAGCAGGACCAGGCGGATGTCGAAAATGCTACAGCGTCTCAAGTTTAAGGGGATGCCCATCATCGTATGTCCATGCTGCAGCAGTCGGGCATTCAGAGAGGCTGCGCAATGGCGCTGCACAGTCAGCTGACCAGTCCATCATCACATCACCGTCGAATTTACACGAACAATTACGTGATCCCGGTAGCCTGCAGGTTTTGCTACCGATATCCGCTACTCCTACTGCCGATGGTGGACAAGGATCCACAGAGGCGGATCAGACAGATGTGGGTGTTACACTAAACCATGCAGCGGTAGACGCACACCCCACCACCTTGCAAAGTGTCATCGATAAACGGGCAAACAAGAAACCACTCTGGGGGAGAATGATTGAGAAATTAATCTCATAAACCTCATCTATCATGTCTATAGCACGCCATCACAGAAAACATAATAATCTGAAATAATACATCTTGCAGTCAATTCGGTCCTTATGCGCTGAACGAAAATCAAATTGGAATATCATGTCCCCCCCACATTTGAAAGTGGGGGGAGATTGTCCCCCTCTCTTTGTCATTATGTATGTTTGGTTCCATACTTATAGACTTCATATGACGTGAAATGTATGTCTTAGGTGTGCACCAAATCGCACAATATCACACCCAAAAATACAAAAGCTCCCTATACTGTGGGAGGGGACACTCCCTCCCACACCCTCCCCCGCTCGGTCGCTTTGCTTCCTCGCAATGTCTCCCCTCCACTTTGGAGGAGTTGTTGAAGCCCCAGAGTATATCGATGGCTCTATAGTATACATGATCACGTGGATCCATCTCATGCAAGGCTCAATCTCTTCTTCGCTATGCCCTTTAAGCATACGTTATGAGTAGGTTCATTATTTTATACAATTTTAACAATAATGATAGGAGTTGCAAATGTCTAAAATCTAAAAGCTTCCGGGGGCTCCGCCCCCTGGACCCCCATTTTTGTCCCCAAATGTGGGTGCCCCCAAAGTCAGGTCTTCGAGCCATCAAGACACTTTTAATGAGCGCATAATAACATTTTCGGGCATGCCAAATGTGGGGGTTTTTTTTAGCTCTCTCAGTGGTCACTCTCGACAAATTTTCAAATTTCGCCCCCCAATCGCAAAAACGGATCGACGCCCCTGACACATACGCCTAATGTTCTGCAAACATGGGAAATGGTCAATAGAATGGGGGAAACATTACAACCAATCACGATAAAGGAGGACAAGTAGACGTTCGAAGATGGAGGGGTGATGTTTTAAATTAATAGCACATCCCTGGTCATGCACGTCATTGTTCAACCATTACATAATTTAGATTTATGATAATTTAGTTTTTGTTTTAATCTGAATGCAGGCGATTGCAATACACTCAGATTAATCGCCTACAGCCCGTTGTGTTTGATGAATAACGTCGCATATATGTACGATTATTTTGTTGACTTACGGACTTGCTGAAATACAGCCTGACGGCTGATAGCGAGTTATTATTGGCGTGTTTAAATAAATAAAACAAACAAACAAACATTGATGTGAATGTAAAGCCCGGCGCGGACAGAGCCGACTCGACCCGATCAGACCCGATCCGACCCGACCCGACCCGACTGAAAGCCATAGTCGGTCCGAATCAGTCGCTGCCGATTCAACATGTTGATCGGGCCCGATTTGCTACCGACTGGCAAAATCGGAGTCGTGAGTCAATGCACACAGGGCCAATCAGAGAGAAAACATGTCGGTTCGGATCGAGTCGGCTCTGTCTACTCCGGGCTTAAATGAACTCATTGTAAATAGAATCGTTGTTGTTTTCTGTATCATTTGCCCTTAACCCTTCTAATAATGTAATGCCATGGTACACATGTCGCATACAGTTTAATAAAGTGGCAATACGATATATGTTATCCTAGCGTTTCATTATACAGTCTGCATGTTATCTATATACCCCTCTATTTTGGTATATGACTCTGTATCATTTTTATCTCTTTTTGTAGCTGTATACTAATAATTTTGTGTAAATAGTATATACTTATATGATTTTTTTTCTTTTATTGTTATCATTTTTGTTTGAATGTTGCATGCAGTTGTCTTCACTAAGTATTATTTTAAAGATGATGTTGATCTTTAGAAAGGATGGACGCGCAATCGCAATTAATAGACGATTTTATAAGTCGACCGCATAATTAAAATTGCACTGTATATAGGACAGCGCGTGCAATTTTCTTCACTACACAAAATTCAACGAATGCTCATGCGTAGTAGATGATTACATATCTCAATTAGATGTAACAGTCGCAATGAATACAGATGAACAAGGATCAGCAATATTGTAGACACGCATGCGTAGTACAGTGCGCGATGTCGCAATGGATATAATAATATGGTCATAATTATTCTGTAAAGACAGCACATTCAATTATGTTCTTCACTTTCCGTGTTTACTTTGTTTTTGTATCGTTTTATCGATGGATGCGCATGCGCTGTACTTTATTTAACGTCTCCATCAAATACCAGTCGCAATAATGCAACATGTGGGAGGAGGGTAGTATATAACTGTAACTAATCGTCCTCACTAAAAGCAGACTATCTCGAGGCTGCTGTAACTGAGGATGCGGTGTCTTCAGCCACTTTGGGTTGCGGTCATCTGTATGCACTTGTTCATCAGCATTGCAGGTAGATATCTATTACGCATATTTTAACAAATAACAATATTTATTATGTATGTTTGTATTTTTTGCATTTAGTATAGGATTTTTCGTTCAATTACGTAAGTTGGCCACATGTATTCATTTTGTGTGCATTCAATTTCGTCGATTCTGTCACCGCAGCTGTATTTTGGAGTTCAAATTCGTTTTTGAACATTTGAATTCATGTAAAGATCATTCGAAAACAGTTTGTTAGCATTCGATTTAAAACGTGTTTCTATTTCGTAGAATTGTTATACCGCCTTCCGTGAACTCCGTTGGCGAAATTGAATGCTAATAGCGTGCTTTTTAAATTAAATGCTATAAGTGCTAAATCATTTGTCCGAAGAGCTAAATACAATGAAGGAAATACAAGTTTGAACAACAGTTTTAGGCCTTCAGCTTAATTTCGCGAATTTGAATGAACTGCTTATCAGTACGAATGAATAGTTTACGAAATTGGCCGGGAAAACCTATACCATATGATGCATTACAGAATAAGTGACACAGCCATGATAATGGGAAGACAGCGATCCACAATTCAAAATACCAGATACGGAGTTACTTTTCATTTGTGATTTATTTGTTCAACTCTAAGAGGAACATATTGTTTGTTATAAGAGTGTATTATTTTTTTAATGTAATTAAAGGTAATTATCGCATTTTTTAAAGAATAAAACTGTCAACAAAAATGTTATTAAAAATAGTGCTGTATTCATTGCACTTCTAATTCAAACTGATTAAGAGTTTCACAACATTGATTTCGCTAATTATTTTGTCTTCATTTTCAGCTTGTTTAATTGCAATTATCTCGAGTAAGCACAACATATTTTATCTTTTCGGAGGCATGTCTGCACATTATACACCAAATAACATCCCGTTTATGTGTTGTACTCTCATCTACACCGCTTTATGAACTTGTCGTTTTCTATGCACCTATTTTATCTATATTAGTAGACTATAAAAACGTTGCAAAAGTATGGCCAATTCGTTATTTTGAAGCTTTAACATGTTTAAGATTATAATTAGGGATTTGGAATAGAGTTAGATGTTAGTGGAACAATCACGTGTGATTCAATCAGATATCTGATGTAAAACGTTGATTTTTCTATTTAGGGATAGTTGAGTTTCGGTATGGCGCTACACACAATATTTTTGTTTGTGAGATAATGAAAAACTTGAGTGTCAAATTTGAAAGAGTATGCAATTTGTAAGGACAGAATCAACTTTTTTGATAAAAATCGGTTCAGAGACGGCTGAAATATTCATAAATATAATTATTTGTAATTATTTGGGGGCCCCACAATAATCAATAATTTTGAACAAGCCGTTAAAAAAAATATTTAAAAATGCTTAGACTTTTCAAAACTTTACAAAATATGTTTTTAAATATTTGTTGATGATCTCTCTATTTAATCATCATTTAAAAAACATCACAGTTGTATTAAAATGGTAGACACCTATGAGTTTTTAGAGAGCGCCCTCTTTAGTCTTAATGGCTGTTTTTTAATGATAACAGACTGTTTACTTAGTCGTTTGTAATTTTGTATACCTTTCGAGCATGGTGAATTTATGACTATTAGTATTTACTGTAATAGTGCAGGTTTTGGTTACTAAAATTGAGTTTGACCAAAACTGTACTCTCTTTACTAAAACTTAACTATCAACTATACAGGGTGCCCCCCCCCCCCCCCCAACAAAAAAAAACGGAACGGGGCACTTCCCAAATTATAGTATGTCCATTAAAAAAAAAGGTTGTGCATGTGAAATGTTGTTAAAATAATGATTAAATAGAGAGATCATCAACAGCTTTTTATGAACCTATTTTGTAAATTTTTGAAAAAAAGTGTAAGCTTTTTTTTTCTTAAATCATCGAATAAATGTGGGATCCCACATGTATTCTGATCGGATATATTTATTAATATTTTAGCTGTTTGTGAAACGATTTTGAACAAATCAAGTTTATTCTCTCATTAGAATTGTATGCTTTTTCAAATTTGAAACTAAATTTTCATTACCTAACAAAATATTTTGTTTGGAGCGCCCTCTATACCAAAACTCAACTATGGAACAGGTTTCGGTTTTCAAACTGTTTCTTTCGTTATGAATATATATTAATGATTAAAGTGATGTGGTCTCGGTAGCGAAGAATTTAAAGGGATACAGTTCTGGTCAAACTGAATTTTAGTAACCAAAGCTTGCACCATATACGAACTAGTAGTTATATCTACACCATGACCGAAAGGTAGAAAAAAAAACTTACATCGGCTAAGTAAGAAGCATATTATCTATCATTAAAACAGCAGTCGTTAAAACACAAGAGGGTGCTTTCTTGAACATATTGGTTTCAACAATTTTTGTGTTAAATTTTGAATGTGATGTTTTGTTAAAATAATTATTCAAAAGAGTGATCATGAAAACATATGTAAAACCTTTTTTTGGTACGTTTGTGAAAAAGTGTAGGCATTATAAATATTTTGTTCTTGATTCATCAACTTGTGGGTCCCACATCTATTCCAAACGGATATATTTATTGATATTTCAGCTGTTTCTGAACTGATTTTGATCGAACACATTTGATTCTGTCATTAAAATTGTGTGCTCTTTCAAATTGAACATTGAAGTTTTTCATTCATCTCACAACAAAATTAGTTATTGAAGCGCCCTCTAAACCAAAACTAAACTATCCCCTTAAACTGTATACAAAGTCAGTGAAATGAGTTAGCGAATATCACCTTTATTGCATTTCGATCTTTACTCGGCCATGTTACATTAACTTACGCTAGCATGATCATACATCATAGTAAGTGGACGTATCTCATCACATATACTACTAACTTCATCAACACTGCGTCAGGTCCTCTCTGTGCTTTGCTCATGTCAACTCAGTTACTAGATCCCTTTATTATTTATTTTTCTCGTTCATAATAACAAAATTATTTATTGAAGCGCTCTCTAAACAAAAACTAAACTATCCCCTTAAACTGTATTCAAAGTCAGTGAAATGAGTTAGCGAATATCACTTTTTTTTGCATTTCGATCATTACTCGGCCATGTTACATTAACTTACGCTGGCATGATCATACATCATAGTAAGTTGACGCATCTCATCACATATAATACTAATTTCATCAACACTATATATGTCAGGTCCTTTCTGTGCTTTGCTCATGTCAACTCAATTACTAGATCCCTTTATTATTTATTTTTCTCGTTCAGATGGGCATGGGATACACGATGAAGGAACATACATCACGACGCTCGTCTCCCCCAACTACCCGGCGTCGTATCCGCCAGACTCTAACATCGAATGGACAGTTGAGACTATGCACGAAGAACAGGTACGCATATATCATACAATAACTTTATTTAAAGGGACTAAGTAACATTGTCCAAATCCTCACAATAAAATGTTTATACTAGCGGTTCCCTCATACCTTGTTGTATTCGTATTAACAATAAAATCATGGGATCGGTTTCGGTTTTTCAAATTTCCCTTTCGTTACAAAGATATGTACGATCGAAGTATTCAGATAAGAAAAACTCCCCCGGAGTTTTGAAACCGTGTACAAAGTGAGTGCAGTGAGTTAGTGAATATCACTTTGCATTTTCGCTCATTACTTGGCCATGCAATGTCCATTTGACTTGAAATTTTCACACAATACCATGTGGACATATGAGAGAACAACAATATACAATGCATCAACCCTTCATCACTTTTTGCACATGTCAACAAAGAAATACTAGATCCCTTTAAATACATGGTTACACAGTTACGCAGATATTCCGTATGAACACGACGTCCTCTAAATCTAATAAGTTTATGAATGTCTTCGTTGAAATAGCACTGTCAAAATATATCTTCGCATATAGTAAATTAATAAAAACAATTCTTAAGTGCATTTGAGCCTTCAATCACATATCGATAGCATAATGTAATGTAATGTAATCTGATCGTCTTAATGATAATGTGATAGTTTTATTAAAACAAAAAATGCTTACCTAGTGAAACAAATATTGTATGTCCGCTTTTATGACCAATATTCACTGTCCATTGATTTTGACTACTGATAGCAACAAGCGTTCTTGGAATAATTTGTATGTAATTAAAAATATCTTTATAATTAGGGAGACATTGAACATCAGTACACTACCCATTACATTAGTTTGTTACAATAAAACAAATATGAAGGTACAAGGGAAATGTGCAAGCTTCAAGTGATTTTCGTTAAATTAATTTTAGTCAAAGTTAATGGATCAATTTACCTTTCTGTTAAAACAAAACATCGTACGGACAGATTCTGATCAGAGTCAAGGCCTTTACTATGGAACGCATCTGGGACAAACTGACCATATCGCACTCGTCCGTGCAAATCGACGATGGGGCGACATCTGCATTCTCATTGGCTAGTGGGAATGTGACGTCATACGTCCTACATGGGGGTACAACTGTGGTTACTTTCTGCAGCGATGGGATGGGCGAACTTACCGGCTTCGTCTTGGACATGTATTCGTTTGGCAGGAATGGTGATGAGTAGATTTTGTTTTTGAATAATTAACGCTGTCATGAATGATATAATTCAATTAATATTTTAGTCAATGTGAAATGAAATACCACCATTTTCCAGGAAGTAAATTGTAATGTTATATATATATGATAATTCCCTGCTACGATGTTGCGAAGATACTAGTACAACAACTACTACTACTACTACTACTACTACTAGGCCTACTACTACTACTACTACTACTACTACTACTACTACTACTACTACTACTACTACTACTACTACTACTACTACTACTACTAATACTACTACTACTACTACTACTGATGCTACTACTACTACTACTACTACTACTACTACTACTACTACTACTACTACTACTACTACTACTACTACTACTATTACTACTACTACTACTACTACTACTACTACTACTACTACTACTTCTACTACTACTTCTACTACTCATATTTCTCATACTACTACTACAGCAACTACTACTAGTACTACTAATACTACTACTACTACTACTACTATTACTACTACTTCTACTACTACTACTACTACTGCTACTACTACTACTACTACTACTACTACTACTACTACTACTACTACTACTACTACTACTACTACTACTACTGCTACTGCTACTGCTACTACTACTACTACTACTACTACTACTACTACTACTACTACTACTACTACTACTACTACTACTACAACTACTACTCCTACTACTACTATTACTACTACTAATAATAATATTACTACTACTACTACTACTAAAACTACTACTACAACTAACACTACCGGTGGCGTCAAATAATGGCAGAACTTGCCCCCACCGTGCCCCCTTCTCACATGGCCTCCTCTATCGGCAGTTATCTCGCCGCTATGGTACAATCGGAAAATAATTGTTTTAAGGTATGAAGGTAATTTGAAAAATATACATATTGGTTCATATTAAATACAAATAATCAGGCTTTCTGATGGTTCTTATCTCAGCTTAATTGGGTTTATCAATCGTGAGATATGGTTATTTGTTTGCAAAAATATCGAAATCAACTTTGTGTCAATTATGACTTTATGTCAAACAAAAAGCATCTGAAAGCACAACTCTTCTTCTGTAATATGGTACCAAATAACCTAAAAGATTATCATATTATCATATTTTAATCATTCCTGACTGTACCATTCTTTTCAAGACACACTGTATACTACATATTACTTATTCGCCATAAATTATGTCTAATGTACGTAGTGACCGGCCTGGAACTGTTGCACGAAGACGATTTTGGTTGCGACTCCGGCCTGCAGTCCGTCAAAGCCGTCGCGAGATGTGACGGATTTGTCGACTGCCACGATTACAGCGATGAACTCGACTGCGGTGGTAACCCTTTTTTTTGCTTTTTAAAGAAGGAAATAACGTTTAGATTCTTCTGAAGGATAATATATTTTCATAGAAAATAACGATGTATATCTAGTGGGAAAGGTTAAAATCGATTTCTGGTTTCATCTCGTATCGTTTGCGAAAAGTATCCGAATTTGGATACTCTTGTGTAAGATCGGAAAGCGTCCAGGAACGGGTTTCGAATTTCATCTTAAATATTTCCGTAAATGGAGACATTTGAATTTATCGAAAGCCATTTTATATTTCTGTTGTCAAAAGCTTAACAACAACAGTAAACAGATAAAAAGAAGTGTGATTTTACAAAGCTTATGGATCACTTTACGCGTTACCTGTATTAGTTCAAAACTGTTCAAATATTTATGTATCACAAGGTTTTAGAGGCCTATATTCATGATAGGACACGTACGTCTATGGATATGTCTTGGTTAGTCTGTTAGTTGCTTGATAAATTTCCGTTAGATTGATATACCTCGGATTCCCTTAGTAGCCAATAATTGGGTTCAGGTTCCGGTACAACTCTGTATCGATTTTGGAGAAAACTGAACAACGGCATAATTATCACATTTCAGTGTCTCAATTCCTGATATATATATCGTCGTTATTAACTGTTGATGGAACGTATTTTTGGAATAATATATTTGTTTCATCATATGAACAATCATCATGATCATACATCGTTTGGTATATGTATGGCGGTATGCAATGAATCGAATTTGAAGCAACAATTGTTGTTTTACCGTGATCTGAATACATTTATTGACAAGAAACAAACGCTTACCCTTTATTATATATTTATGACAAGGTGGGTTACTAAATGGGTATCAGTGCACCGGAAGTGATATTCGCCTCCTTCCCACAATGCAGTGCGATGGGGTTAGTGACTGTCCACTGGGCGACGATGAAGCGGATTGCGGTAAGTTTGAATTTGTTCAAGATCAAGAACATTACTATATCGTTGATTTTGTATTTCGTTCAGAATTTTTAAAGAAAATCTAATCGATCTTTCGAAGTCTAATCTAAACACGAATTGATCAATATTGCTGAAATAGTATAAGAAGGGCTTGTGTGGTAAAATCCGTACCTGAGTATCGTTAAACAGGAATATCGATTAAAGCTTCAGTGCACGCCGCCAGCACGCCGTTGAAATTTGGCCTAAATTCACCGCATGTACATCCCTCACCGCCGGGCTGGGTAATTGTTGACAAGCTTGCATGCCGTGCAACGTGCACTTACTTTATCTTTGCATGCAGATTATATCCGATATAATTGAATTTCTGGTACCAAAAATTGGTCAAATAGGCAGTTTCAAAGCCGTTTTTGAGTTATGATAGTTATGATATATCCTTACACACGGTAGGTGATGAAAGCCAATTTGTAATGTTCTGTGTGTGTGGGGCGTTCCCAATACTGTTATTTGGCTTGAAATATGATTTCATGTTTAACTTCACTTATCACACAATTTTAAGATTGTTAATTAACAATTTAATGGAATATGGCTTCTATAATGCATATAAATCACCATTTTTGACATGCAAAATATACATAGTCTATGTAAAATTTAAACGAGATTAGTTGCATTTTTTCAAGCTTTACGATTTACTTCGTCTAGCTTTCGTTTTATTTCCCTTTTGTAGAGTCTGTGCAATGCCCCATGGACTGTATATGTGGGGAGTCCGCCTTTAACGACCGTCACGGACCTCTTCCCCCATCCTGCGGGGATCCAGAGTGGAACCCCTTCTGGGCTAACTGTAGCGGCGGCTGGAACGAAGAATACGCGAATCATTCAGCCCCTAAAACAACTATCCTGTAAGTAATATTCGCAGTTTAGTGCTTTTGTAAATGTACTTTGGTACTAGTATAATATGTACCACAAAATAAAGGTTCAAACGTGCACCCTGGGTGCAAACCGTTGACCAATAGCAGCACCCTTTCGAGTCCAATACTGCGCTCCAAAGGGTGCACATTCCTGACCTGCACCCGAAGGGCATGTATGTACCCTATAAGGGTGCCAATGATTGGGGACTATAACGCATTAGTTTTTTTTTTATAAATGTGTGTTTTGTACCATTTTTTTGTGATCATGCCCCTCGTATCTGACTATGTATATAAACTTCTCTTTAAAAGGAACTTAAACGGAGCTCCTGTACGCCATCTTGAAGAAGGCGCGTTCTATGGACTACACAACGTGCACACACTGTAAGTTACTTTCAGAGCTAGAGCATGCATGTGTGTACGTCTATTGTATAATAATAATAATTATTATTATTTGCATTTATATAGCGCTTAATACAGGGTTTCTAAACGCAAGTATTGTTACCCATGGTCATCAGGTACAGTTCAAACCCAACCAATGATATTGCGTACTTTCTCAACTCCCTGGGGAGCATACTTGTTATATGCTGCCAATGGCGCGAAGGCTAATTGACACCCGACCATTTATACACCTGGGTAGAGAGCTGCAATGTGGATTAAATGCCATGCTAAAGGACAAACGAAGTGGTCCAGTGTATTGTTATTTTTTCGCTGTTGTTGTTGTTTGTTAAGGAACTGTCAAATTAACCTCAATTTGAATTAGAGTCTACAACAGTGTAATTCAATGGATCAATCAACCACTCAAACAATCAACCACCTCATTGCTTATCTAATGAATACTTATTGTATTCAAATCATTATAATTTTAATAACATATTTCGAAAGGTATGTTTATCTATATAAACTATTTCTTTTTTCTTATTTCGTGTGGCAAAGCAAGCATGGTGTACACATTTCACTTGTTTTAGTTTTTCATTTGTTGATGTCATGAAATGTACAAGACAATGCAATTCGACAAGGAAATCGCAAAGAAAATACGAATTACGATGGCTTGGGGAAACAGTGATTTCCGACCAATGAAACCACCGTCAAAAAGGTTCTTCTAATAGCGAGAACATTTGCAAGTTTGCTTCACCCTTTACTGCCACGATGGGTTCTACGTAGTACATGTAGTAGATTTGATTTGAATTTATTTCAATGCTTCATGATTACAACTGCACTGACTGATTTATAAATTGAGCTAAATAAAGATACATTCTCATGTTTAATCAGAATAACCACTGGGCCTCGGGAAATTCACTCACACACGCACGAATATCAAAGTTTGAATATTGACTACGATATTAAAATTATGAAATAATCAGAGCAAAGGACGACTTGCAATGTTGTTGCTACACAAAAATGGTTCAAATTATGTTGTAGTATGCTAAAGAAAATAACATATTCTGATTGGAAACGGAAACTTGTCGGAGGGAATTAACAGGTATATACTAAAATGAAATATACATGTACTTAAATTAATATTAATATTCTATAATCAAGTAAGAAATTGTACTGTTGGCTCGATTCATTCACGTTATTAATCAAGTTATGAAATAACCTCGGGTAATATTCTTATAACATTATAATAATTAGTGACAAGTAGGACTTATTTCATTGACATAGAATACACTTTGCTTTTATTATGTGGTAGAAAAATAGCATGTAACCCTTCAATATTAGTTCAACGAATTTGAAAATTTGCTCTGAGGTAATTAATCAAGAAAAAAGTTGCTCCAAATTAGAAAAAACGCAATTAGGTGATTTTCTATAAATGTCGAAGGGTGCACAAGGTTATTAAAGTGATCCATTGACCATTCGACTCTGTGAAATTCAACGCAAATTACTTGGAGATTTCAAACTTCTCTAATTGTACCTAATTTGTATCTGGCTTATGGTAACATAAGAATGAAATGGATTTCGATTTTTACATGTCTCCCTAATTATGGAGAAATTTAAGATTAAAACTGAAAGCGTTCCGGGACAGTCAACAGTATTCGAATTCGGATACTTAGATTGTTCATGGTATCCGAATGCGAATACTTCACTTTTAAATATAATCTGACATGTATTTACACTTTTTCACTTAGTGTTATGTTCTTACACAACTTTCACCAATTATTCGGGTGTTACGATGATATTGACGTCTAAAATCTCACTTTTGGAAAAAATCTTATGCAGTGTATGGATCACTGACATTTGTTTTCACTTTTTCACTTAGTGTTATGTTCATTTACAAAACTTTCACCCATTATTCGGGTCTTACGATGATATTGACGTCTTAAATATCCCTTTTGGGAAAATTCTTATGAAGATTGTGGATCACTTTAATATGAAATTGCCTACCCATAGTTAATCAACTAGGACGTTGCATGAATGGCACCCATATTCAATCACAATTTTATTCAACTCATAAAATTGCCTCTGGTACGCAAACTATATAATAATCGGTACTAAGAAAAATATGTTGACTTTCGAGAAAAAAAACCCGGAGTTTTGCAACATATTATGTTATGTAGCATGTAACACTGCTGGTATTCCTCCAGCAGGAGATAGAAAATACAAACAATAACTGGTAAGCATAACTGATTGAAATCCCAAGGTTGCACATAGTTGATTAATAATGATGATGCATGCTATCATACCCCTAATTAATCAAGTAAGACACTGTGTTTATGCCAGATACGTACAGAATCGCCTTTGGAAGGGTAATTAATACGTATTCCTTTTTGTTAAATTAAGATGGTTATGAAGATACATGTAAGTCATGCGCATCATTTTAATCAATGTAAGAACTCGCCTCGGGCATGTTATCGGACTTAGCCGTGGAGTTTTAAAGAAAGTCTTTGGTAAGAAGATTACCCTATCGTCTCCGACCATCCCCTGTTGAAAGTTAAATCCTGCATATCGACAGACATGTCCTCGGGTTTGGGTATTATCAAATAGGTCTTGGATGATAATGAAATAAGAGTTAATTAATCTGAGACTTCGATCCTTACATAATGATCTTCACCAGAGGATACATGACAAGGATAATATGATTACAAAAAATACATGACTATCATTAATTAATTTAAACAATCTAGAAAATAAGGGTATGAGCTTTCAATCAAATCATAATCTTCATCAGAGGATAAACTAATAACCAGAAAAAGATGATAACGAAAATACGTAGACATCATTTAAGGAAGTATACAGTTTCATAAGCAATTATAAGGTACAATTATAGGTTAAACAAACATATTACACATTGCAGTAGAAAGCAATCAAATCAAAAGAAATACATACAAAGACAAACATAAACCAACTCAAATTCTTATGTATTTCTTTGTTTTTTTGCAATTTTGATGAGGTTTAATTACTCCACAATATGCCAAGGGCTGAAATGCCAAATTAATTAAGTTATGACATTGTACATGTTGGAAGTAAGCGTAATAATACAGCTTTTCTATGTAATGATCATGGACATAATAAACTTCAATTCAATTCAATTCAATTGATGAAATCATATTCGAGTGACGCTGTACCTGTTGCGATGTGATGCACAATTTATTAATCAAACTATTCCATTGCCGCAGGTTTTGTTATCAGACAATATTTTGTTCGTTGTAGAGAGAATATGATATGAAGAGAGGCTAATATAACTAAAAAAAAAATATACCAATTAATCAAGTTATGAAACTGCCCGGGGAACGGTTATTATCTCTCATTTCTTAGTTTGTCTTAGGATACGTTATAACCACCTTTTTAACAAGTTGTATTGGTTAATATTTTAAGTTAATTATGTGTTTTTTTTTAAATAATGTATTAATATGTAATTCAAATTTCGCGATAATGGTTCGTGTTTGTATGAAGTTCCTTGTTTGTTTTAATTGTACTTACATGTTTAAACACGTGTAAATCAAATTGTTTGCTGCCACACATGTTTCACAATACAAACAAACATGAATAAATTATACATATATACAAACATTCTTATGCTTCTATTCGCAGTGACTTGAACTCTGCCCAGATCCAATTTCTGCCACCGCGGGTCTTCACGGGACTGCCGAGGCTCTGGAAAATGTAATGTATCTAGTTCAGCTGCACAGAAAGTCTACAGCCCTCCGCACACAGAGCCGACTCGAGCCGTTCCGACTGGTTTTCAGTCAGGCTCGAGTTGGTTTCGCTCAGTCATAGCCGATTCAACATGTTGAATCGGCCTCGAATGATCTCCGACTGGCTCGGGTCAAGTCGGTTCTGTGTGCGGAGGGCTTAAAGGGTACCACCACCCAAAAATAATATTCTTATTATAGAAAGGTACCATCTTTAGTATTCCATTCCTTCAACAAGTTCACAAAAATATGTTTTCAGAAACAAATATATAATTGGAAAACGCATCACCATTCTCAACCATGCGTTCATGCGGTCTGAATTGCGTAGACTATATGCGTGCAGAGCCAGAGCGCACTGTGCAGAGCGAATGAATCATCCGGGAATCTATTGACGTACGCGTGAAAGCATTGGCGCACTCGCAAATGCTTGGCCCCTATGGAACCAGGAAATAGCAGTGGTTCCGTAAGTGGTGGAAATTAATTGCTTTGTTTATGAATTACACAACCCTTTGCAAAATGTTGGGTATCTATTTGATATCACAAAACGGTACCAAAACATATAATAATGTGTTGTCCTTTGCCTGGTGGTCCCCTTTAAGCCGTATACAATTTTATAAGCAATTGTAAGGAAACAAACTATTTAAACATTGCACTGGAAAGCAATCAAATAAAAAGAAATACATACAAACACAAACATAAACGAATTAGAACTCTTGTTCGTAGATTTTATGAGGTTTAATTATTCCTCAATTGCACAAAATATAGGGGAACACCAAATCACATTGTAAACATATTTGCATGATTGTTCAATCAGTTGCTAACAAATTGAAAACAAATACGATAATTATTAACAATTTACATATTATAATGTTAATTACCTCTATTTGGAATAGCATGCAATCATTTTAAATGTAATGATATATTCCTGTAATTACTATACATCAGGAAGAAGGGCTGCGCATGCTTAATTTGGTCGGGCTCGGGTTCGGTAAGGGATCTTTATTAATGGTTAAATTTAACATGTTCACCAATTACCTATGTCTACAAATATGTATAACAGTTCATCATCGCAATATAAATGGGGACCCGGAAGGATGGGGGCATGGTTGCTTATCACTGTGTGCGACTGGCTGGAATCCTCCCTAGGAAGTAGAACAATTGCTCTTTGTGTGCAGGAACGAATGCAGTGTGTATCCGTTCAATGTAGTTTTAATAATAGCGCTTAGAGGCTTTGTTGCAATTTGCGCTCTTTAAGTATAATATCACTATTTTAGGCTCGATGGCAATTTTAAAGCTGTCTTGCAACTGTGGTTATTCTGGCATTTGTAACTTTAAATTCATGAAAATATTCTCACCCCATATGTAGTACCCAGCTAAGTTGATTTTGTAGTATGACTGCCAATGTTATTGTTATTTTCTTCTGTAAAGGATTCTCAAAAACAATAGTTTGACCTATCTGGGGAACGGTACATTTGAAGGTCTCCATAATCTACGCCTCCTGTAAGTATTTAACTTCACAACATTTATGGAAAGTTGTATTCACATAAATAACTTGTATATACGTACGCGATTAATTATGGAAAGTGTTTGACATCTATTATTATACAAAAACCGTATAGGGTGCATATATATATATAATGTGTGCGTGAGTTTGTGCGCATGATCGATTGTTTGTTGGGTATGCGTGAGTGTGAGTGGGCGAATTTCTGTGTGCATAATAATGTGTGCTCGCGTGCGATGTTTGTGCATTACTTTTTAAACGTAGTAACAATTCGTGATCAAGTTCAAGTAAAAATGTTGAGGTCTTTTTTGCTGTCTCTGATAACTGAAGTTATGTTATTTTCTTTTATTTGTAGGTACATGGAATTGAATCAGATAAATAGGCTGGATGGGGGGTGTTTCAGGAGTCTACACAACGTCTTCTTTGTGTAAGCAATTGCAATCGTTATCATAATAGACATGTCTACATTTTGAAGTAAGGTAAACCTGAAACTAATTATATGAAGAATGGATGTCTCTTCTCTATTGCTCAGTTATCTAATAGTTTACCAGAAACTGAAGCATGATTTTATAACTTAATGGCTTTTGAAAATTAAATATACTTATGTAGTTTTTGTATAGTTAGGTAACATTCTTTATGTTTGATTGTTGATCTCATCGCAATGTCGCATTTGTATGCACCTTGTAATAATTCTGAAAGTTCGGGGGTTTTCTTTTGATTTTAGCTTCGTTTTAAATACATGTTTGTGCTCTTGTAGTTGTAATTTTCAATTTTCAAATGAGGCCTAGTTATGATCTGTTACGGGTACACTGCTGATCCATTTCTGGTTTAGCGTTACTATTTCGTAAAACTTACTAATAATATTTGGTGGACCAGTTTGAGTTTTTAACATTAACTATGATCACAGTTTTAGCAGTCCAACGATTTATAATATTCCAGGAAAATATAATTTGTCTCAGCAATACTTTTTACGAACTGAAAAGTAATCTCCTGCTGTCAGTAGTATTATTGGTACATTTATAATTATACTATTACTACTACTACTACTCCGACTACGACTACGACTACTACTACTACTACTATTACTACTACTACTACTACTACTACTACTATTACTACTTCTACTACTACTACTACTACTACTACTGCGACTGCGACTACGACTACGACTACGACTACTACTACTACTACTACTACTACTACTACTACTTCTACTACTACTACGACTACTACTTCTACTACTACTACTCATATAACTACTTCTACTATTACTACTACTACTACTACTACTACTACTACTACTACTACTACTACTAATACTACTACTACTACTACTACTACTACTACTACTACTACTACTACTACTACTACTACTATTACTACTAATACTACTAATACTACTACTACTACTACTACTACTACTACTACTACTACTACTACTACTACTACTACTACTCATATTACTACTACTACTACTACTACTACTACTACTACTACTACTACTACTACTACTACTATTACTACTAATACTATTACTACGACTACGACTACTACTACTACTACTACTACTACTACTACTACTACTACTACTACTATTACTACTACTACTACTACTACTACTTCTACTACTACTACGACTACTACTTCTACTACTACTACTCATATTACTACTTCTACTATTACTACTACTACTACTACTACTACTACTACTACTACTACTACTACTACTACTACTAATACTACTACTACTACTACTACTACTACTACTAATACTACTACTATTACTACTAATACTACTACTACTACTACTACTACTACTACTACTACTACTACTACTACTACTCATATTACTACTACTACTACTACTACTACTACTACTACTACTACTACTACTACTACTACGACTACTACTTCTACTACTACTACTCATATTACTACTTCTACTATTACTACTACTACTACTACTACTACTACTACTACTACTACTAATACTACTACTACTACTACTACTACTACTACTACTACTACTACTACTATTACTACTAATACTATTACTACGACTACGACTACTACTACTACTAAGATTTGTAAGATTTGTAAGATTTTTATTGACTCTATCGACCCCCTCTCGGGGTATGAGAGTACAAACATATTTACATAGTATAAATATAACAATAGTATAACAATGATAAACATGTGATAATATAAACAATGATAAACATAATCATGGTAATATAAACAATGACAAACAAAAAAATACATGAACTGAACAATGATAAACATGTGATAATATAATTATGAACAAATGAACATATTTACAGATCAAGGCGAACTGGGCAATTCACCCTCCTACCGCTACGAGTGTGCCTAATAACATTACTCACTTGCGGGATGTCATTTACAGGGTTACTAACTACCCTTGGCTCTTTAGAAAAATGTGACATAATTATGGTAACGAATTTGGCTAATTTCTTCAACTGGCAAGGATGAACTGTATTAAAAATCTTATCCATGTGCAATGCACTTGGTCTTAAGCTACTACCACACAAATTATTTGGTATATACTTCTTTCTCTCATTTTGAAAGAATGGGCATACAAAAATATAATGAAATTCATCACCAATGTCTATTGACGTACAGAGTGGGCATTGCAGGTCATGTACTACATTTGTATCAAATCTGCCTTTATTGACTGGTAATCTATGTGATCTACATCTAAACTTGCCTAAAGCTATTGCTTCTTTCTGACATAGTATATGCAAGTACTTTTCATATGCCAACTTATTCTTAAACATCCTATAGTTAGTGCAAATTCTATTTGACCAGGTAGCTGCACTCCATTCCTGACAAGAAATGTCAGAAAGCCTAATTTTCATAGTATTCATAATCCAGGCAGCACTATATCCTTCTCCTTGGGCTCGCCAAACGTTCCCGAGTCCTGCGAAATCGAAACTGTTTGCAAGGAACTCAACCCATTGTGACTTAATATTATTTCCACTTTGTGCTTCAGCTTGGGACTTCAAAAGACATTTGAAAAGAATCAATGAATACTTTGATTGCTTCCCCTTAACTAGCCTAACCCAATATCCAATCATTCTACTCTTAATTTTATCCAATATTTTACCACGTCCCGTTTCCCCATAAACCATGCAGTCAGGTGTACACTTATTTACAGACAATATTGTTCTTAAAAATTTTCTTTGAAAAACTTCAAGTTGATCTATACACTCATAGCCCCAGACCTCAGCACCATATAATAGAACTGGCAAAACTAAGTGGTCAAATAAATGGCATTGTGTATCAACAGATAAATGCAACCTCTTTGCCTTTACTAACATACTATACATTGCCTTTCTAGCTTGTGTGACCTGTTTAGCAATTGCCTTTTTAAAATTACCATTATAATTAAATGTCACCCCTAAATATACAAAGTCATAAACAACTTCCAGTACACCACCATCATAAACAAATTCCGGAATTCTTCTAACTTTCCCACGTGAAAAAACAACAATTTTCGTTTTGCTGGCATTAACAGTTAGGTGCCAAGTATCACAATAAACTTTCACTGCATTTAGAGCTTTTTGCAATTCTTCAGGAGTTTCTGCCAAAATAATAGTATCATCAGCATATAATAACGAAAATAAATCCTTATACATTTCAACATCATCAAAAGGCAACCTATTTTTAATAATAGTATTCAAAAACTCTAATCCCTTGCACGAGTTTCCAATAGATTGTCGAAAATCATTCAAATAAATAGCAAACAAGAGAGGTGACAGGTTTTCACCTTGACGCACTCCAATATTGCATGTAAATAGATCAGACATCTCTCCCTTGTTAGCAACACACGATTTAGCACACCTATACATATTTCTTATAACATTAAAAATCTTTCCTTTTACTCCTATTCTAAACATTTTGACCCACAGTGCTGCACGATCAATCAAATCAAAGGCTTTCTTATAATCAATAAATGCACAATAAAGGCGTTTTGAATTTTCTAAATAAACATCAATTATAGACTTTAAAACATACACATTATCAGCGGTTGAATAATTCGACCGGAAGCCAGCCTGTTCTTCTCCTAACAAACTTTCATCCTCAAAGAACTGGGTGATCCTATAATTTAAAATTGATGTAAACAATTTACCTAGGCAACTCAATAACGTAATGCCTCTATAATTATCAGGGTTTGCATTCTCGCCCTTATTCTTAAATATAGGAATTATTATCCCAATACACCATTCAGTTGGGACAATACCAGAATCCAATACAACATTAAAAAACTTAACTACAACCTGGAGAATCTCCGGTGAGCAACTTTTAAGAAACTCATTTCTAATAGAATCCCTTCCACACGCTTTAGTATTCTTAAGCTTCTTAATCATCATCTCAACTTCATTCAAAGTAATAGGAACATCGAGACAAACATTTGCTTGAGACAACTCTTGCATAACAATTGGGGGTTCCGGTTCAACAACCTCCCTATAACTTAAGCGACTAAAATGATCTTCAAAATCCTTCAATAAAACATTTCCCATATCTTTTCCTTTGTGTCCTTTCTTATCATTCAATAGCTGCCAATATTCCTTAGGATTGTTTGTTCGCAAGGAACGCAATAATTTATTCAAATTCTGAGAATATAACCTCTTTTTAAAACGTAACAAGTTCCTACTACTACTACTACTACTACTACTACTACTACTACTAATACTGCTACTACTACTACTTCTACTATTACTAATACTACTACTAATACTACTACTACTACTACTACTACTACTACTACTACTACTACTACTTTTTACTACTAATAGAAGTAATACATTTCATTATAATTGTTATTATTATCTTATATTTATATCAACTTTTAGCGATTTTGAGTACAACCATCTAGCAGACATCCCGCCAGGAGCTTTTAAAGATCTTGCAAATCTGGAACGCATGTAAGTACTATTTATGCGCGTTATTAATGTCCAAAGGACAACATTGATGAAATTCACTTTTGTTAAATCTTACCCATTTAGAATTTCTCCTTTCTTCTTCTTTTGGTTTGTTACATTGAATAATAACTGTAATATATCATGTAAATGCCTTTAACACATTACTTCACTGTATAATAGTATAACCAAATTATTAAAATATAACTTACATTAAGGAATTGGTGTAGCTTGATCATAATAATAATGTTTCGATTTACATAGCGCCTACTATGATTGATTATTATCTCTAAGCGCTTTACAATGATGTTATTACCCCGGTCATCGGACACACTCGCAATCATTCCGCAAATGACGTGCACTCTCTGCTCCCTTGGGAGCAATACATTATGGCAGCCATATGGCGCACTTAACGGTATACAAGTACAATTGCATACACGTTCCGCTCCTACCTGGTCCCCATTTATACACCTGGGTAGAGAGCAGCAATAGTAGATTAGTTGTTTTGCTGAAGGACAAACGCGATGGGCATACACTGGGTTCGAACTCGGGATATTGTGATTGGAAAGCGCGCGCTCTACTAATCTTGCCACTCCACGTCCACCACGAGATCGAACTGATGTTTTTTAATTTATTTTATTTTTATTTGGAGGGGGGGGGGGCACGCGAGCTATTGAGGGCACATCTTATGCATTTTCCCCAGAAATCGTCCCAGTATGTTTCCTATATATTTGTCTAGTTATCGATGAGGGGGTGGGGATGGCACGTCGTGCCCTCGTAGCTATGCCTCTGAAGTTCTGTAGAATATTGAAATGAATTATCAATGTAGTATTTTGATATTTCAGATTGAACATGATGTGTCTCATCAGCTAAGAGATAAACTAAGAACAGAAAGTATTCTGACTAAAAGCAGCGATTTTAGCCTTATCTGAATACGAAGTACTTTCTAATCGAAGAAGGAGGCGGCACGCCGTTCCAAATTGATTTGATTTTCTTCTCCCTTTTTTCCATATAATGAAGTGGAGGAGGGGGGCATGATTTGAAAGGGGTGGTATTGTTCAAAAAAAATTCCCTTTCGCCTCTAGTTCTCATTTTTTGTATTAATCTCGTATCTTTCTTTGCTGATTTCAATTTTTTTAAATGTTATCCTCTTTCACTGACTTTCATTTCTTAACAATTCCACACAGAATCATAACCGAGAACTTAATAACTTCATTGAACATATCTATGTTGGAAGGTCTAACCAAGCTGTACATCGCGTAAGTACCAATTAATGATTAATCTTGATATTAGTATACAAATGATGCACAGGCATGAGTAGATCGGTAAGAATTGGATGCACGAGTTTAACTTTGGAATAATTTAAACCCAGTTTTTAGACCATTTCCAAAGTTAAAATAGTTTATAAAACAAATGCTGCACAAAAATATGTGAAAATCAAACTTTTTCCCCATTTACCGGACGCGTGGCTAAATTTACTGACGCATGAAATTTAATTTGCACGAGTTTAACTTTGGAATGGTTAAAACCCAGAAGCGCAGCGAGTGGGTTTTAGACCATTTCCAAAGTTAAAATAGTTAATAAAACAAATGCTGCACAAAAATATGTGAACATCAAACTTTTTCCCCATTTACCGGACGCGTGGCTAAATTTACCCACGCACGGCTAAAAATTTACCGACGCATTGCTGAAATTTACCGACGCATGAAATAAAAGATAATTGAGACACTTACCATGTAAAAACTTAAGAAAAAACACGGAGAAACTCCACGTAGAAACTCACAAATTCTTGTTGAACTCGAAAAAGTCCACTTAACTGTCATAAACACATTTAAAGTCTGAGAAAAAACACAGGTAGAACTTCTGATGAAACTCACAAACTCTTGTTGAACTCGAAAAAAGTCCAGTTAACTGTCATAAACACATTCACACAATGTACGTACATGTATTGAGTGTTAATGCAGCTTACAAAATGATGAACAGAAAGACGAAAACGAACTCGAAGAACGATGAACCAGAGGCAGAACGCCGATCAGGAATGAACTAACAATGCTCACAACAAGCATGGGGTAGCCATGACACAGCCAGGTGATATTGTAAACATGAATGGAGATCACAACGCGTCTGTATCGTAATTTGTGTTTGATTCTTGTTTTGAATAGACCGAAGAGTAGTCGCCATTTCAGTAGTCCAAATCGGACACGCTATATGATCGAATTAACGATATCACTTGCTATCGTCAATTCGATTGCACTATCGCTGCAGTATCGCTATTTACATGCGTGCAGTCAGTAACAATTCTTACACGCTAATTGACCAATCAGATTGCAGAGATTCTGAAGCCCATTTTATAATATTAATAATTGAATAACCAATTAAAGCCAATTCGCATTTTACTATTATATTAAGCCATAGTTTATACCATTTTAACCATGTTAAACAATCCGTTTGGCCAATGTTTTCATATTATACACATGTTTGCTTTTTAGGAACTTTCGGGGTAACCCTATCAGGCATATCGAATCGGGATTCATCGCTGCATACCCAACCCTCCAGGATGTGTAAGTATTACAAACAAATATATTTGTTCAGACTTATGCATTCTGAAAAATAATCTTGATAATGTATACACAATTATTATATTTGTTGATTATTATAGTTTATCTTCCGTTCTATACCAAATATGTCATACATAAATCACACATGAACGAATACAGACGATTGAGAGTGATTCTGTCACAAACCTAGTTGATCTCCTCATTTCTGGAAAAAGAGCTTTCTATAGGGCTAGGGGCGATTCGGGGCAAAAGTTGGGAACCAGTCTATTTACATCCGATTAGCCTCGTTCATCGTAAACGAAATTTGTATTTGTTTACTTTCTAATTTGCATAAACGGAATGGTCGCCAAAATGAATCCACTTGACATTATAGATCGTTTTTTTTTTAAAGAACTTTGCAACCAGGTAACTACACCTGCACATTAATGTCTATAATGATATGATTCTATCGAAATGAATATAATTAATAATATATTTAGTGCGACAGAAGACGTAAACATGCACGTTATTTGTCGCTATTACAGAAAGTTGTATAAAATGTGTAGCTTTGGGTGACAATATGGGCATAACGATTATAGAACTTAAAGGCACTCCCGGTGGCCGTGTCTTGTAAGCTAATTACTGCAATGGGAAATGTATTGAATCAGTAGTAGTATAATATACAAATAATAATAGATCGTATTTGTACAGCGCTTAATGCAGAACAGCCTCTAAGCGCTTATTAATACCCCTGGTCATTTGGTACAGTTCAGACCCGCACACTTATCTTGTACACATTCTCAACTCCCCGGGGAGCATACTAGCCGCGGGCAACCATATTGGTGACCCAAGCTAATTTCACCAGACCAGGTACCCATTTATACACCTGGATAGAGAGCAGCAATGGGATTAAATGCCTTGCTGAAGGACAAACGGAGATCTCACGATCGGAAAGCACGCGCTGGTCTGGTGAAAATACTCATAATTATAATATTACGATTTTAATATCAAAACATTTGCGCCTAATGACACTGTTTTGACCATTTTGACCACATAGAAACTTGTTTGTAATAACTCTGCAACTAGGCGAATACAAACATACAAATCATACCAAGATTTTGATGTGGAGGGATATATCAATTTACTGACACGCATGACTTATGCATAATTATGCAGATTAGTGGCCACCATTACACACAATTGGTACAAAATGGGTTATACCCCGTAATTAAGATCTACTAACCATGAATCTAATAAACAGTGTCGCAAGTCAAATGATAAACCATAACTTTACGAACGAGTGAAATAATAAACAATTTAGTATTATGTTTGTTGTATTTATTTTTGTTTCATCTGAAGGCGCATAAAATCTACCGCAACTGTTCTTCTTCAACCCGGTATCTTTGATGGCAAAGACGAACTGCAAGTGTTGTAAGTGTTAAATATATTCTCCTCCTTTTGCCAATCACAATTCCGAAGTTGTGAGATGATAAACTCGTTATCATAATATTATATCGTTCAGAATAATATGTCATGCACAAGTTTATGTAACAAGATTGTGACTTGACAATACTGTTTCGTGGAACTATATTGATTTTTAGAGCTTAACGTAATACAGTAACCGTTGCGATTTACGCTTTTTTCGTCTCCTTCATATTTATATTATATGAAAGGGCATTTTATAAGCTTATCAATACGTAAATTGTATAGCCTTTTATATCGTATTCGGGTCAGGAACCATCAAATACCACCAACGGACATAATAAAATATCGAATTCTGTAATTCAGCGGCAATCCTGCGATTTGATTGGCTGAATCAGCTTCACGCATGTCAGCTAATGGTCCGTTATGGAGAGAAGGGCAGAGATATATTTTCTCCCTCTCTCTCTCTCTCTACACAAAAAGATGAAGGAAGTCCGATAAAAAGTCCAACATTTGATTTGGACCAATCACAGTCCCTCTACAAACACAAGTCTACGTATCATCCAATGGGAATGCTCATTCTTGTTTAGCTTGTTCTTGATTTGTACTTGAGCGATATATTCTTGGTTCCTGACTAAATTATGCGAGATGTCAAATAAATAGCCACATGCAGAATGTAAAATTATATGAATCATGCTTTACAATGATTAAACAAATAATAACAAACAAATTATAAAATCCATTTCCATATATGATTTTTTGTTTGTAGACGTAATGATCCTTCCTCTGACGCAACATTAATTTATCAAGGACTATTTGAGTATTTGAAAATAAAACACACCTGCGTTGCTCGTAGGTGCGCGTTCCTCGCAAATCATGTACTTGTGAATTAAACAAGTGGAACTGGCGTGGTTGCTGTATGACTGCCTCCCCGACCCTTGCAAATTTACTGGCTACGCCACTGCGTGGTGGTAATAACTTGTAAAATATCCACCCTACGGAAACAGTTGAAAGACTTTTATTTCGATTGATTTGTTCGCACCGTTTAGCCAGTTAAATAAGTAAGCTGTCTTTTATATTCGTGTCGAGATGTAGAAGCGCATTACGTATACATTAAGTCGAATATTCACCATCACACCTTATTACTTTACTGTTATTGCATGACTTCCTTTTCAACTAATTTGATCGCAACGTTTAGCCGGTTAATATACAATTTGTATGTGTGTGTTGTTTGTTAACCATGCAGAGATGTGTTGGACCCGAGACTCTGCTGCATCGCGCCGGAGGGTCTCAACTGTCGAGTGCGGGACCTCCCCGATCCGCTCTTCACCTGCCGGAAGTCGTTTCTCCAGAACGGTGCCATCAAGACGTTCTGCTGGATCCGCGGCTTCAGCGCCCTGGTCGGCAACGCCTTCGTTCTCCTGACGCGGGTCCGAAGCAAGGCCTCGAGCAAGGTCGCGGCCGTCCAGTCCGTGTTGATCGCACACCTGGCAGGTGCCGACTTCCTCATGGGTGCCTATCTTCTAATCCTGGCTATCATGGATGTCTACATAGGTAAGGCCCTTACGGTCGGACGGGTAGGGCCCAGTTCTCTAATCGCACATACTTAGGTCTTAGTGCTGGTGTGAGAAGGACTGCTTTATTTAATAGTAAATATATAATCCATTGCGGATATAGTATCGGAAATAATATCGCTAATGATATTCGCTTGTCTCGCAATGTAAAACTAGGAATCTAAACGATCACGATGTTTCGTATGCTACTGCAATACTTTGTCAAATGATAATATCGAATGTAGACACTCGGCTTTTATGCTCTACCGTGGCTCCCAACATCACAATCTCGCATGAGCGATTGCGTTCCTGATAGGTCAACAACGGAACCCGCTGATTGGCCGGTGCACACGGGCAAACAACCAATCAACGGAACACTGGATCGGCCCGCCTAACGAAACAGCGTACGATACGTCGCCACGACACTACCCCGAACAACCGGCCCACAACGGTTGATGCCAAACCCACGGCAGAACCCCCCTAGCCACCTTCTCGCTACAACGCTCATATCTACGTATCAATTTCAGGGCAGGGTGCCCGTATGTTCAATCAATAATAGTAAATATATAATCCATTGCGGATATAGTATCGGAAATAATATCGCTAATGATATTCGCTTGTCTCGCAATGTAAAACTAGGAATCTAAACGATCACGACGTTTCGTATGCTACTGCAATACTTTGTCAAATGATAATATCGAATGTAGACACTCGGCTTTTATGCTCTACCGTGGCTCCCAACATCACAATCTCGCATGAGCGATTGCGTTCCTGATAGGTCAACAACGGAACCCGCTGATTGGCCGGTGCACACGGGCAAACAACCAATCAACGGAACACTGGATCGGCCCGCCTAACGAAACAGCGTACGATACGTCGCCACGACACTACCCCGAACAACCGGCCCACAACGGTTGATGCTGATTGAACATACGGGCACCCTGCCCTGAAATTGATACGTAGATATGAGCGTTGTAGCGAGAAGGTGGCTAGGGGGGTTCTGCCGTGGGTTTGGCATCAACCGTTGTGGGCCGGTTGTTCGGGGTAGTGTCGTGGCGACGTATCGTACGCTGTTTCGTTAGGCGGGCCGATCCAGTGTTCCGTTGATTGGTTGTTTGCCCGTGTGCACCGGCCAATCAGCGGGTTCCGTTGTTGACCTATCAGGAACGCAATCGCTCATGCGAGATTGTGATGTTGGGAGCCACGGTAGAGCATAAAAGCCGAGTGTCTACATTCGATATTATCATTTGACAAAGTATTGCAGTAGCATACGAAACGTCGTGATCGTTTAGATTCCTAGTTTTACATTGCGAGACAAGCGAATATCATTAGCGATATTATTTCCGATACTATATCCGCAATGGATTATATATTTACTATTATTGATTGAACATACGGGCACCCTGCCCTGAAATTGATACGTAGATATGAGCGTTGTAGCGAGAAGGTGGCTAGGGGGGTTCTGCCGTGGGTTTGGCATCAACCGTTGTGGGCCGGTTGTTCGGGGTAGTGTCGTGGCGACGTATCGTACGCTGTTTCGTTAGGCGGGCCGATCCAGTGTTCCGTTGATTGGTTGTTTGCCCGTGTGCACCGGCCAATCAGCGGGTTCCGTTGTTGACCTATCAGGAACGCAATCGCTCATGCGAGATTGTGATGTTGGGAGCCATGGTAGAGCATAAAAGCCGAGTGTCTACATTCGATATTATCATTTGACAAAGTATTGCAGTAGCATACGAAACGTCGTGATCGTTTAGATTCCTAGTTTTACATTGCGAGACAAGCGAATATCATTAGCGATATTATTTCCGATACTGCTTTGTTTGTTTGACCTATAATCATCAGGGACCTGCTTTGTTAAATTCGTTGCAATTGTTGTTAGTGTCCAAACCGTGTCAATAACCAAAATGCTTGATGCTGATTGGCTGTTGTCATAGTTTTTTACACTAATTGGACACTTACAACAATTGTAAATGTTTTATGAAACGGGATCCTGATCATGGGGTCTCGAGGTCGAAGCAGTTCAATCCCCCGTCATTTATTTAATATATCAAGACATGTTGCATTATGACTCTACCCAGTTGTATAATTCAGTATCTGGGCGCTTGCAAAATAACCTAAAAGTGCGCCTGTATTGTTCTTCACGGCTTGACATTGCTCCCTGGAAGTCAAGAAAGTGCGCAACAAAACATAGTTGTGGAGGTTTTAATTAATATAAATTTGTCGGGACAATGCATATGCTTAATAAAACGACTAATACTATTACATTACAGGCGACTCATACTTCTGGGAGGGCCGTTCATTCGAGTGGCGTACGAGCTACACGTGCCAGGCAGCAGGGTTCATCTCTTTTCTCAGCAGCGAGGCGTCAGTGTTTCTCCTGACCCTCATCAGCATCGACCGATTCATCTGCATCATGTTCCCGTTCAGCCAGAGGCGCCTGGGTGTAAAGTCATCGCATATCGCCGCTGCATGCATCTGGGTTGTTTCCCTCCTCTTGAGTATCCTGTCCGTTACGCTCAGTTACCTGAGTGCGGACGCCTACAACCTGAGCGATGTCTGCGTTGGTCTGCCGCTGATCCGTCAGTACTCGGGCCTCTACGAGGAGTTAGATGCCGCTACCCTGAATTCGTACGGCGTTTTCACGACCAACATCTACGCAACATCGTCCATCTCCACGTGGCAGTTCTCCATCGCCATCTTCCTTGGCGTCAACCTCGTCGGGTTTCTTGTCATGATTGGCACCTACGTTGCCATTTTCTTCAAGGTGCGATTCTCCAGCGTCCAGGCCGGCCGCAAGAATCAGTCGGCGAACGACATCCGCATGGCCGTCAAGATGTCCGTGATCATCGGAACCGACTTCTGCTGCTGGATGCCCATCATCATTCTCGGCATCCTCGTCCAGGCCGACGTCATCACCTTAACCTCGGACGTGTACGCCTGGCTTGTCGTCTTCATTCTACCCATCAACTCTGCACTCAACCCATACATCTACACACTCCTGGATAGGTCTACCAAGTAGAGCTCCTATGTGGAATTTCACGAGAATAATCGTGTTGCCCATGGGTAGCTAAAGATAGGGAAAGGGAGAAAATTACACACTCTCCCCTGTGCCGTGCCACATTTCTCTTTTTTCGTTCTTGAGACACTCAATGTTACATTTGAAAGTATCCTCGGGATAATTAACGTTCAGTAAAATCAGAATGCAGTGAATCATAACACGGCAGATTGTTGAGTGATTGCTATTCTGTTTGTGCCGTATAATCTTTTTTTCTTTTACACTAAGTGGCCAAAGGAACAGAAATATATGTTAGTGAAATTCGCGTTGCACAGATACTGCCGTCCTGTGAATACCACTTTTAAAAGAGCTCAGAAGGATTATAAAAAAGTCCGTCTGATTATAATAACATGGCACAGACCTGGTCGTATTTCCGGCTTTGACTACGTTCAGTCACATAACTAAAAGATGTGTAGGGATCCCGCGATTTAATTTACCGTGTATATACTTCAAAGATACAAAGACCGAATCAAAAATTAATACAAACATGTTACAGTTGTTGACATTTGGTGCAGATTAAAGACATGACCTTTAATGTTTACATAATTTTGATTATATTGTTTGTTGTTTGTAATGAACTAGACACACCGTTTGTAATGAACTAGTACACACCGTATTTATTAATCATTGTTATCTCGCAAGCGTATGATTCCCTTTGTGGAAAATGTGCAGAACATTTGAATGTATTCACCAAACCCCATATTTCTAAATGACAGTGCATGGAATCGAAAGGTAACACTATACATTTAGAAGAAAAATTCCCGTTTTGGTAATTGAATGGTTATGCATGAATTCGTTGATGTTCTCAACATGTAGCTTTTTATATAATTTATATGCTAATACTGTGCAAACAATTATACGCACCAAGATATTAAAACTAAAACTGACCTCGTTAGATGTGTACTAATACGATGAATAAACTGAACATACTGAATAATTCTACCCAGTAACTAACGCACGTAATAACATATCAATGCATATAAATTTCGTATGATGATGATTGTGTTCTGTATTACTGTATTTGATTCTTAAAGCGATCTAGTAACTGTGTTGATATGTGCAAAAACTAGCAAATAGCTTATAAGATGGGTATTTCTGTTAGCTGATATGTCCACTGAGTGATAGGTGAACATTCCATGGTAATTGTATGTCATATGATCATGGGCGTCGATACTTACGTAATACCTATTCATCAGGGGGATTAATGAATAGATCATCGCCCCCTGATTAATGGGTATCAATGACAAATCGACGCCCATGCATATGACCGAGTAATGAACGAAATGTAATGTGATATTTGCTAACTCATTGCACTGCCCTTGTTCACAGTTATAATTACCCAGTAAATAATTATAAATCTGAACACTTCAATCATACATATCTATATAACGGAAGAGAACTTTGGAAAACCGAAAATTGTTCCATGTTTTCATTGGTAATACGAATAAAATGCGGTATGTGAGAACCGCTTGAGCTCAAAATAAGTTTGGAAGATTACGACAATAATACTAGCTCCCTTTAAATGAAATATAATACTATGAAATTAAAATTAAGGCACAATTTTGCACAACTCATGTAGATAGGAATTGCGTATTATTTGTCTATATTCACAAGAGACATTTATATTTCAGATGCGTCGATTAATTACCGATACCATGGATACTGCCGGTAATTGATTTGCACTTATCGATATATATTTGGATTTTTAACATAGAATTCAATACAAATAACAAGCGGGAGTGATGTTTTGTCAAAGTTTTCATTGTATCGAAAGTTTACCATATTAATGTATGAAAAATTGTTATCGGGGAAATGGTTCTTTAATTCCCGTAGAGGGTTTAAGATACTCTCAACCTTTTTTACCGAACATTCAAAAGTTGCGAGATTATTGTCTTATTCGGAATAAAATAACATTATACATGTTAGAGAGCTAGTCTGAGAATATAACGACTTAAAAGTGTCTTTAAGTAGAATTATATTGATTTCAAGAGCGCCAAAAAAAAAACGATCACTGTGACCGTTTAGTAAGGCTAGCATCTGCAAAAATGTTATTGTATTTAATGCTTGTAAAGTAATGTTCACAAACCAAATGTTACATGTATTTTGAAATCAATCATATTCGTGTGCTAACAGGTTGAATTGTGTGCTAACATGTTGATTTGTGTGCTAACAGGTGGATTTGTGTGCTAACAGGTTGATTTATGTGCTAACAGGTTGATTTGTGTGCTAACAGGTGGATTTGTGTGCTAACAGGTTGATTTATGTGGTAATTGTGTTAAGAGGATGAACAATATGATACATGGATTCATAATGGAGCCTTAGATTAAGACCGCAAAACATTTGTTTTTTCCAATCGATATATACGTAGTAACTTTGTGGTTGATGGAATGCCTTCACGAGGAAGAAAATTTATACTAAAATGTAACTATGTTAAATCAAACAAATATGGAGCATTTCTAACGAGTTTACTTTTATGAAAGCTAATGGCAGGTATTTGCACACACAACAACATTTGTAATTCTAAATTTTGTATTTAGTGTAATCCTTTTTTTTCATCATATCAAATGTACACTGTCGGTCAAGATAATCTAAACACCATTTTTATTTTTCGGGTGACAATTGTTAAAATCTCCATCATCAAAATCAGAGCTTTTTTGTTTGCTCAAGTACGCGTCAGTAATATTTATCATGAACATGTCAATAAATAATAAGCTGTTGCAGTAGCAAAAGAGGACATACTATTCGGTGACATTATGAGTTATCGTTTAGGAGTCTTATCATTCTTTCTTCTAACAGTGTAGTATTGGGTGATAAATAAAACTCTTAACACTTTTCATCGTGAATAATTCAAAACGTATGGTATGGCTTCTATCGACATTGAAACAGAAGATATACAGTTGGGTGTGGTATTGTTGCATAATTCATTCTCAATTGGACACAATAAATATCAACATGTTCCAAAATAGATTAAAATAAATGTACTTTTGAAAATATGTATTGATTGCGTGAAATTGAGAATGAATTATGTAGCAAGACCACACCAAAATAAAATGTTAACTTTCTTTTTTACTCTTCTGCTTCAATATGTGTTTAATTCATTTGATACTTTTTAAATTATTCACAATCAAAAGTGTCAAGCGTTTTCTTCAAACACCCAGTATGTACGCATAATGTGTACATGCACATTTAGATATACATATGTTGGATAGGATTGTGCGCTATCGGATTGGAAGGCAAATATCGAAGGCCTCCATCATCAAGTTCTGATGAGGTAACTCTTAAACATGTTAAATGGCTCAAATATAATATTTGCTATTGGCTAATGATATAGTACAGGTTATAAGCCAGGTATACAAACGCAGGTTGTAAATCATCGATACAAGTGGGACAAATCAATAGTCAAATTTACCTCGAATGGATGCCTAATCCGATATTAAAGTGGTCTTGCAAACCAAATAAATTATTTGAGTTATCATTACGTTTCAGATTTGCTGCTAACTTGAACAATTACGACTTTCCTCGTATACATTGTGTGTTATGCAGACAGCGTGTTGCTCTTGTTTAAAAAGGGGGGGGGGCTTTCCATTTGGAACTTTGAAGTTAGATTTTCATATAAATGCACTTTCTTAAAAGAAAAACAAAATGTACAAATGACAAGAGTCATTCTGATATTCAAATTAGCACTCTTTTGCATATTTTGATGTCGGGACAAATTAAAACCAAGTAAAACGAATAAAAGGTGAATTGTACCTTATAATGTATATAATATACTATAGTACGTATGATGTTTGTTAAAGGGATATATTAAGTGTATAACATTTGCACATAGTGACGAATGGTTGTTTAAGATAAGTATTATTTTGTGATGAAATAATTATGTACACTACTAGCATGGATAGTACTAGTAGACTATCCATGCTACTAGTAATGCCTGAAAATATCACGTTAAATGGATGTGATGGGCGAGTTGTGAATGAACATATAAAGTGATGTTCCCTATCTCATTGCACTGATTGTGTACACTGCAATAACTTTCCAGTTGATAATTTAAAAATCCCAACACTTCGATCGTAACTTTTAACAAAAGACAAATTCGAACAAAACAAAACCGTTCCATGCTTCTATTGGTAATATTAATCAACAACGTATGAGAGAACCTATATAGTTCTAAGTAAGCTTAGATAATGTAACTAGATACCTTTAAACAATACTATTATGAGAGTTGATTTGAATAAACGCATAACGCACCTGTCTTTATCACACACTCAAGTTGACATGAATTGTTTAATTTATCTTGCTGTCCGCTAATGTAGCAGTCAAATCGAATCCAAACCGACACGAGACCGAATAATTCGGGGACGTTTCGGGGACTTTCGGGGTCCTAGCGGTTTGGTGTCGGAGTAGTATCGGAATGGTCGGTCTCTTTTGTTGTGACTGCTAACCCCAGTTCGGGGTCGTGTCGGTGCCCGATAAAGTGGAAGTTCGGTCTGGTTTCGGTTTGGATTCGGTTTGGCAGTGTGACTGCTACATTACTGATCACGGTGGAATGTTCATATGGACCGAAGAGTGATTCTATAATGGAGATGCAAGCCATGGACGGTGTGATGTCCGTTAATAGTGATGATGATGGTGATGATGATATAAATGATACTAGTAATGATAATGCAGATAATACTGATGATAATGGTGGTGATGATGATGATGATAATGATATAAATGATAATAATTATACAAATACCGAGGATGGTGGTGCATGGTGATGATGGCGATGATGATATAAATGATAATAGTAACAATAATGCGGATATTGATGATGATAATGACGATATAAATGATAATAGTAATAATGTTGATGATGAGGATGATGATGATCTAAATGATAATTGTAATACTAATGATGGTGATGATGATAACGATAATACCTATCATAATAATATTGATACTACTTGTCTACTACTCCTAATACTACTACTACTGCTAATACTACTACTACTACTACTACTACTACTACTACTACTACTACTACTACTACAACTACTACTACTACTACTACTACTACTACTACTACTACTACTACTACTACTAATACTACTACTACTACTACTACAAATACTAACTGACAATAAAACAACGACCCACGAAAACAAGGATACACGTCAGACTCGATTGAGATATAATGAATTAAAATTTATTTGGTACTATGTCTTACTACAACAATATTTAATTACAAACTAAAGAAAAAGTAACGAATATACATTTTTTTTTGGAAATCGATTCCATTGCTACTATCATGAAATTTGATTCGAACAAAACAAATACTAACATTATCGATGTTTCTTTTTTCCACACATGCAGCTATCCATGCTCAATGAAGAGCTCTCTTCCAAAAGGCGCTATATCCACTTTTTCAACTTTCGAGGCAAACAGGTTTCTTTGCCCAAGTTCGTACACGTGCCTATAGGAATATGAAAATTTAACTTTCTATATTTTGATTTTGAGTGAGTAATTTGTCGTAAAATGTGGATTCCTAGATAGCTACGTAGCTTATAAATGTAGATATATCGTTAACTCAATTTTGATGGGAAATGGATTTATCGCCTTTTGGAACTGAGCTCTTCATTATTATACAATCAACATTCATGATAATTAATTTAATATGCAATCTTGATTATCTAAAGGTCAACTTTTTTTTTTTTTTTACAAACTGTGTTTCATGTACTTGATTGTTAATTCTTTCTAATTTATACAAACTGTCACCGAGATCAAGAATTTAAAATATAAAATAAGGTTATACATACAGAATCTATATCATCGTGTTTCTGAGTATGATAATTATGTGCAGAATATAATATTTCAACAACTATTCGATTCGTGTAGACCATACACCATGTGATGTCCGTAGAACAAATGACCCTAATTACATGATAATCTGCACTATTTCTTTTTCTATAATGAAAATACAAGTTTGAAGGTTATGGAAGTTTATCAACATCAAATCGTCTATACATCATGTAACACAAATTGTTTAGGTACAATAATGAAATACGATAGAATAATTTACTTAATTATTGCTTACATACTTTACACAAATGAAATCAATGAAATATGAATACAAATCTACATAATTATATACACAAACAAAATGTTTTGATAAAGTCGAATGTGTCATTTAAAATTAACCAAAAGTTAACACAAGTGGTAGAGGAGATAGGTTCTCTATATTCGTTTTGTATAATGTTTTTATAATCGATATTGAGATATATTCAATACAAAAAAAGTATACACAATAATTATTTTTGTATAATGTTTTTATAATCGATATTGAGATATTTTCAATAAAAAATAGTATAAACAATAATTAGAAATGTACAAATGAAGGATAAAGTCCTTTTTATGCGTTAGACTATTTTAAAGGCAGAGCTTGTAGAACAAATTGCTTTAATTACATGATAAAGTTTGAAGGTTATGGAAGTTTATTAACATATAAATCGTTTATCATGCAGCACAAATTGCTGAGAAAGTACTAAATGTAAATATAAACACAATGAAATATTACGATTACGATAGATTAATGTAGTAAAACATTAAAGACATACTTTACACAAATAAAATCAATGAATAATGAAAAACAATGTACATTGTACAATGTATATATATATACACAACAATTTTGGTTGATACAGACGAATGTGTCATTTAAAAACAAGAAACTAACACAATTGCTACAAAAGATTATCTCTATTAATTTTGTATCATATTTTGATAATCGATATTGAATATCGTCAATACAAATAGTAGAAATGAAATTGAAAATATACAAATGAAGGATGAAGTCCTCAATATGCTTTGGACAATTTTGAAGGCGGAGCTTTGTAGAAAAAATAACCCTAAATGCATGGTAATGTTAGAAAATACATGAACGTTTCAAGGTTATGAAAGTTTATTCAAATTAAACTCGTTTATCATGCAACACATGCATCACATATTGGTGAGAAAATACTAAAGGTATATATCAACGCAAAATTGAAATAATACGTTAGATTAATTAACTAAATTATTGCTCACATACTTTACAAATAAAAATCAATGAAATTAAAAGAAGAACAACCTGCATTGATATACACAAACATTTTTGATAAAGTTGATTAAGTCACAGGTGTTATTTAAAAAGAACCACAAATAAACACAACATCTAGAGAAGATAGGTTCTCTCTATCTTGTTTGTTGTATATTTGTTGATAAATCGGTATTGAATATCTTCAATATAAAGAGTACAAACTAAATACAACATTTACAAATGAAGGATGAAGTCCTCATTATGCTTTGGACTATTTAAAATGCGGAGCTCTCTAGAACAAATTGCTTTAATTACATGATACTTGTACCCTGTTTGTTTTCTTTACTTGAGCATAAAATATTGAAGGTTTTGGAAGTTACTTAAATCAAAATCGTAAAAATGCATCGTGCCACACATGCAGCACAAATTGTTTAGAAAATACTCATGATAAATATTAACACAATTATGAAAAACTATGATTATATTAGCTAACTTAATCATTGACTACATACTAAAAAAAAACTACAATGTAACACACACAAAGACTGTATCGACGAAGTCGAAGATGTCATTTAAAAAACAACCAAAAGTTAACACAGCTAGCCTATATATGATCCCTTTATTCTTTTGTATAGACTTTAATAGTCGATATCGAATATCTCCAATACAAAATCAATTGTAGAAATTACATCGTATATATAAAGTATATATAAAGTAATAATTATTTAAAACTAAATGAAAATGTGAGGATCTTACAAAAACATATATTCCTGGGCCACGTTGCAGAAAGAGATACAATCGATTGTAAGTTACAATTAATCTTAAGTCAGATCGCGTGTTCGAAATCCGCAATCTGATTAGTTGAAACGCGCAAATTTTCTGAATTACAATCAATCTTAACTTACAATCGATTGTATCTCTTTCTGCAACGGGGCCCTTGTCTTCTATAATCTACATTATTCTAATCTAAATAAGCTAATATAAGCTATTTCAAACCCTTGATCAGACGAAAGAAAATAGAGAATGTGCATTAATGTACATTAAGGGAAGCGTAAAATAAAGTTTTCTTTCCCTCTTATTCCCATAAGATTAACGTAAAATCTCACAATAATCTGTTATGGTATGATAATAATAATAATAATAATAATAACAATAATAATAAATACATGTAATACAGGTCTATGATAAATCTAAGTTATACAGGCGGTTTCGCCTTGTTTCTGCAATAACTGATTAACATTTCTATTGAAGTACGGCTTCTACTTATACTAGCAGTTAAGCAATTTACGATTAGTTGCAGTATATAAGCAGTATACTTCCTAATAATAATACTAATGTATTTATAACGCGCGCATATCCGTCATTAGAAACTCGTGGAGTTTAGTGAAATTCCATCGTATTCAAACGTTGAACCTGCAAGTTCATGCAAAATAAAAACATCAAACATCTCCAAGTTTTGAAACAGGGGCCTTGAAGATGTTGTCAATAATGCAAATTGATTGGCTTGCATTGACATCTTGCATTAGCATTAAAACAAAAAAATATTACAATGCCATTATACATACGGAAAAGTGTGACATTTGGCATTTCACTTCCGGATTCGACAGTTGACTATTTGTAATCTGACAACCTTTAACCCTCTGAGTGATATGGTCGATTCTAGTCACAACCAATTATATAGCTTATATATTACGTTGATTTATTTGTATAGGCGCACACTATTATGGTGTGGAATGAATTGAATAGGTGTGTGCGTTCTATTCAATTCAGATGAATGGCATATGAAGTTATGCATGCAAACTTCGAAAGAAAAACAAGTCATATAGATGCATGCAGTTGTATTCGGCACTCAGAGGGTTAAGGCGCTTATCAGGGATCTTTATGCTTAAAATCTGTAAACTCTGTGCTGGTGTGTAATATGGTGAGATAAGAAAATGTATACAACCTTGTTTAAATTTGTCAGGCTGATAACATTTGGTATGTGATATTTTGATTTCAGTGCAAGCAGCACGCAATTTATCGCATAGGCTTGAGGTTAAAATGAAGGATCAATATCCATTCATATAACAACAGAATCACTTTGTTTAATTATACATTTCACGCAGAGAATTTTCAAACCATTATCTAGTTACTGAAAAAAAAAACTTTCAGACTGTTGAGAGTTTGCCAACCCCCGAATCACCATTTTGTTTTCCTTTACGGGGTAGAATTTAATTGATATCACACAACTAATCCAATGTGCATGATTTTATATAATGATTTCAATGCGAGCGAGTTGCGAATAGCCATTGCTTTTTATATTTGATATTCCCAAATTGCCTTAGCTGTTATGGTGATTGGTTTTCCTAAACAAAGCTAACGATACTTTTGTTTTCTTCTTTTTTTCTCGACTTAAAACGTAAAATGGCCACGCTTGTTGACGCTTAATGCCCCTCCCCCTTTAGATCTCGGCCGTGAAACACGCAATCGCCGCGAAAGTTTGATTGCGTGTCAAGTGAAACGACGGTAAAGATTTCAATGATAATATTATTTTTTGGAATATAAAATTATCTTGATATTTTAGATCATTGAACATTTTTAATACATAAAATTAAATTCTTTATACCAGCCGGAATAATAACACAACAGAATACGACGGAAGGGTCTGCTTATCCTTTATTTTTTCTTTTATCTTCAAATGGATAATTCCTAATGAATTTCGATTTTCTAACTAATGTAGCATAATTTGGTAATTGTTTTATTTTATTTTAAACTTTCAATGAACTATTTTGACCACTAAAACAAATATCTAACACATCGAAAACTAGAAACATATTGAAAAGTTTCCGTCCAAAACGCGCATAAAGTTAACACAAGCAGACGACGAATCTATGCTATATGCATTACAACAATGCAAACAAACGGCTTTTAATTCACGTTGGAGATGGACCATAGAAGTATGAATAAACAAACCAACCCGTTTATGTACTATGTACTGGACAATGGCAGCGCGCTCCATACACTAAACGGGGTGGTTTGTTTATTCATACTTCTATGAAAGTATCTCATTCGCGCGTGTACGTGTCTGCGCGTTAATGTGCAGCACCATCACGTGGAAAGTATTAAACACGGCTAAAAGTTGAAAAATTAAGTTGTCAAGAAACACAAAAAAGGGTCTATTTTCCCCTCTAATAATCAAAATGTTTCTTACATTAGAAGAAAGGTAGTTTTGTCCTCTCTGTTTTGGTATGCGAGACGGTATAAAAACGTAACAGGGTAAAATTATAGGAGTGGCTGAATGAGCGAGAGTTGGTACAATTTAGCCAATTTTCTTGTATTCGCCATAGAGAAGTGGTGGTTGTGACAAATTTACCGAAAATTAAACAACAAAAGGCCCTATTTTCCCAGTAACAAAACGAGACATAATTGGTACCATTCAAAAGGACATTTATCACTGATTAATATTCCAACCGAGACGGTATAAATTGTTTAAACGACTTTAAGCTATGGGAGTTTTATTTCACACAGCGCACGAAAATTGGGCTAAATTGTGCTCGTTCCCCGTGTTAAAGCGCGCCGTGCGGTTTGTGTGGAGTAAATGCACAAACGTTTTCCATATGAGGAACGACAGTCTGATTTCTTTTGAGCATTTTCCTCGTATGTTTTTAACAAAAAATGAGAACATCAGCAACTTATCGAGCTGACATGTATATAAAAGGTCACGTGACTTTGTAATGGTAGGTTCGATAACAACAAAAAATGGTTCTAAAAGATGCGCATTCTTTACAAAGTCCTGGAGCGATGGGGCGACATATTCACGTGTTGCAAGCAATCGCTAATATCATAATTGGGGGAGGGGGCATGATGGCGCCGACATTTCTAGGTGAAATCGATTATGGTGTAGAGGAAGGGATTCAGCGAGGAATTGATGGGGACTATCAATATGACGGCCCAGGCGTAGAGGGTGGTCGGGAGGGTGATTCGTCCTGCCTGTGAAAGGATTCCCATGATGATGACGGGCATCCAACAAGCGAAGTCGGTCCCTATGATGACAGCCATTCTTCGAGCCAGTCTCACTTCGCGCCTGTGCCTTGTGCTGTTCTTAACCCGCGCCCCGGATCGCTTCACCTTGATTGTTATAATTGATGGAATAATATGAAATTATTGGTCGGTTGGTTGATTGATTGATACATATATTGATTGATTGATTGATTGATTAAAATATTGATGGTTGATACATTTAATAATTAAGATTTAATAATAAATACAGTTGGCTGTATACTTTGCGGATTCATAAATACGTTGGTTGAACGACTCATCGGTTTATTAATACATTGATGAAATCGATTAATTAGTTGACCCGTTTACTACGGTGTCGTTATATCCTAGGTTCCCGTAAAGGTACTTCAAATTATTCAAATCATTCAAATTGAAAGTAATACTCAAGGTTTACAGAGCATTGTATCTATGCAGATCAAGATAAGGGAACGAAATCAGATATTTTACGAGGTCTTACCTTGTTTGAGGTTTTAATTCTTACCTCGATAAACATAGCCACGTAGCAGAACAAGATGAAGGTGAAAGAAAGCAAGTTGACGATGATAAAGGTGGCGATGGAAAACCACCACATCGGCTGCGTGTCCAAAACATCGTGAACGAACATGACCGTGTACCCGGTTGAGTAATTGCCCCTAGCCACCAGCCGTCCCGTCTGGTCGGTGGCCGCCTGTGTATTTGGTGTGTGTCCGATTAGTAGAGATAAAGTATACTCATCAACATGTATTCATTATACATAATTTGTATTTTATGACGCAATACACAAAGCAGTTTATGGACTGTGGGCTGCACACAACATCTAAACCGCTCTCCTCCCCCCCCCCCCCCCCCCCCCCGATTTTATTCCGGGAAGAGGCACCTACAATTTGACACTATTCCTTCTGGGGCAGCATCGTGAGTTTTCAAGCATAATAATCTGATAACAATTATACTGTTCTTGAATTACGATAAATGATACATTAAATCGTACATTCATTAAAGGGATAGTTTAGTTTTGGTTAAGAGGGCGATTCGAGAAATATTATTTTATGTGAGGTAATAACAAACTAAATGTACCATTTGAAAGACATAATCAACTTTGTTAGATCAAAATCGGTTAAAAAACAGCTGAACTATCCACTAGTATATCCGATCGGAATAAATGTTGGGACCAACCTAAGGGCATGACGGTTGCTAGGCAACCTCTGGGTCACACCATTTGTTTGCACTGGCTGCGACTTCATTGTCCTACAGTTGACTTTTATATTGTGCTATCCACATACTAACAGGCCTAATAGGCGACTGTTTAAAGGGTACCACAACCAAACAGTTATATTCTTATAAATGAAAGGTAACGGCCAGTATTCTGAAGTCGTGACTAAGTCCTGTTTAACTAAACAGTTGTCTAAAGTCCTGTCTAAGTCCCGTCTAGCCTATTGACAAGGCCTGTCTCGTCTGAGCCGAGTTGAATGCACGGTATATATATGCATTATGCAGGAACGACTGGAGAGCGCGACTATCATGCATAATCTCTCGCCGAGACATCCTTTTCTCAAGTGGGTTGCTCTCTTTTGAATTTCTTTTTTTAAGTATTGAATTCCTCTATCCTATAGGTAGACGCCCAATCAGGAAGCCGGGTTATCACGTACTCATGCATTATGCATCATTCCCCGACGCGACACACATACTGACTAATGGAGCAGTCAGACGGGACTTGCGACGACCTGCAACAGCTTGCGATTGGTCACGTGCGCGTATGAAAGGCGGAACGTGTCAAAGTCTGTAATACATTAATGCGTTGTACAAACTCACTGCAGCTATACAATATAAACACTCACAAAATGTTTCGCATTTCAAGGATGAGCGTAACTCTCTGCTCTTATATTGATATGGTGTATATGATGCACAAATTATGGAATATTGATACTACTACCTACTACTAATAATAATAATTATTATTATTATAATAGTAACAATGATAATAATAACAATAATATTTAATAATACTTAATAATATAAGTAGTTCGTATTTATATCGCGCCTAATAGCCTCTAAGCGTCAGACCCGCGCATTTAACAATTACCTTGTACACATCCTCTACTCCCCGGGGAGCATACTAGCGGTGGGCAACAATATTGGTGCACCAAGCTTATAAATATGAAATTAACCTGAGTATGCTTAGTATGGAGCCATAACAAAGAAAAATGTTGCAAAATATAAACATAGGACGGTAGTCGGGGTGCAAGCTTTTGGCTTTTAGCTCATACAAAGACTCAAAATGGTCCAAATATAAATTACCGCGGTAAACAAGTTATACCCCCGTCACATATAGCTACGCTCTCGCGCCGCTCCTAATCCCCATTCATAAAATTCCTACGCTCCTAATCCCCATTCATAAATTTGGCAGTGGGAGGCGAAGCATTGTCCGAACGATGATTAAATGACGAATGAATGGGAGGAATATCGCACATAGGTGAAAGGATAGCCTCTCATGCATGGACATACAATGGCTCCCTAAACAAAAGAGTAGAACGCCAAAGACTCACGACTGCTTTCGAGCGCTTTCGACATGTCCAAAGCTTAAAAAGCGGTCGTGGGTTGGTCGTGGGTCTTTTGCCGACCTAGTCTTTTGTTCAGCGAGCTATTGTCCGTGCATTCATGAAAGGATATCTATTGACACATGTGAGATAATCTTCCAATTCAGATCCTCATTGGACAAATGATCGGTCCTTTATAAGTTCTATTGTCTTGTTGCAGGTCGTCGCAAGCATCGTGTGACTGCTCCATAATGGCTTGGTCACACGATACTTGCGACGACCTGCAACAGCTTGCGATTGGTCACGTGCACATATGAAAGGCGGATTTTGCCAAAGTCTATAATACATCACCGCCCTGTACAAACTCACTGCAGATATACAATTTAAACACTCACAAAATGTTCCGCAATTCAAGGATGAGCGTTAATATCTCTCTGCTCTTATATTGATATGGTCTTGATGCACAAATTATGGAATACTACTACTACTACTACTACTACTACTACTACTACTACTACTACTACTACTACTACTACTACTCCTAATAATAATTATTATTCTAATAGTAATATTGATAATTATAACAATAATATTATTTAATAAACCGATTTTTTGATGTCCAAAACCTTGCGACGGGACTTGCGATGGGAACATGCCGTCGCAAGAGAACACACGGCGCATGCGTTCCACGTGACCGGTCGTGCTATTGTTTGATGAACAACCCAAAACCGGGCTTATAATGCTTATTAAGCACGATAAATATTATGTAAGGTTGATTTTAGTCGAAATGTAATACACAAAACCTATTTATGGCTATAATTGGCAATTAGACCGAATTTATTGCGATATTTGCATTCTGTTGTAACGTTATTATATCGTGTGACCATACCCTTATGGAGTAGTCACGAGGGGACTTGCGACGACCTGCAACAGCCTGCAACAAGACAATATAACGTATGAAGGGTCGATCATGTTCGAAATAACTAGACATTACAACAGAATGCAAATATCGCAATAAATTCGGTCTAATTCCCAATTATTGCCATAAATAGGTTGTGTGTATTACATTTTGGCTAAAATAAACCTTACATGTGATTTATCGTGCTTAATAAGCATTATAAGCCTGGTTGTGGGTTGTAAAGGCCATGGTCTCATCCGACCCACGTAGGCGTGGCGCTCACATAGAGCAGTAATTTTTCATACGCGCTCCTGGGCCCGTATTCCATAAACACATATAAGCAAGAAATCTTAGAATTTTTGCTTATTATAAGCAAAAATGCTTAGATCTAAGCATTTTTGCTTAAATTCCCCCGTAAGCAAATTTGCTTACATTTCAGACGCACTTTTCGGTAAGCAAATTTGCTAAGATTTTTTGCTTATTATAAGCACATTTGCTTAAGCAAATTTGCTTAAACGAGCTTTGGTATTCCATAAGCATATCAGCGTAAGATTTTTGTCTTAAATTTAAGCCACCTCATAGGTGGCTTAAATATAAGAAAAAAATCTTATATGCCTGTAATCTTGAAGTTTGGGCATGTATTGTACTGTATTAAGCTCGAGGCTTGGCTGGGTTATGTACCTACGTTAGGATAATCTGATAATGCAGTAATATCGATATCATTCGCACACCGTCTGATTTGAAGATGAACCTAATAAATAATTAACTAATTATTTGAAGTATGCATACGAATTACAAGGGACGCTTCAAACAAAAGGTAAGTAATCATTGAACTATAATGTTGCAAAAGAAGGCATTAGGCACAACATTCACCCCTAAAAGGCGACCTACTTCCTTACTGCGCGCAGTACGCGCGCGCTGCAAGCGATATGCGCGATCTTTTCTATTATTTTTCGGAATGCATCCCCCAAAATTGAAGTCATTACGTGAAATTATAAGGGGAAAAGGACAATTCTTTGCACCAAGATGAATCAAGCTCGTGGAAATCAAGTTGAGGAATTTGCATTTCTTTTTGAGACCATCTTCTACATTTTTGTCGGAAATATCACATATTGATTTTAAAAGCCGAGTATGGTATCGTACTATAGTAGTAGAATCACGTCGAGGTAGCTCATGATCTTAGCACGACAATACTATAGTAAGTATCGTTTATTTATAACATATAATGACGGAAAGGGGATCAACGAATAGAATAAAGAGAGGCTTGCATATATTGCATGATGGACCCTGCTCAGTAATTGACTTTGCACGTAATCGACAGAAAACGTTGTAACTCTTCCGATCCCCTTTTTGGACCACGAATGTTTAGACAGACATACTATAATCACAGCTTCCAATTTAATTATCAATGTATTACCTTCATGTAGTATCATTTAACTTTATCTTTTAAAGATGGAGATGAGTTTCTCTTTTCTCCCTCTACTGAACATGTTACAACTGTGGTCTAGCTTCTGTATTTTGTCCGATCCGCAGTGTGGCAGCAGTGCAGTGCAGTCCCTATTCACTTACATACACAAAAATCTGCGCTGCGATAAATCCTTAAACGTGCAATCTCCATAGAAATTCCATCGCCTAAAAGGGAAAAGTTTTGTCGTCGAGAGTCGAGTGGTGACCACATTTGTGACGTCAGCAAAAGTAAGAATTTTTGCTTATTTTGTAAGCAAAATAAAAGAAAGACGAAATAGTTTATAGAATACGGAAAATTACATTTTCTTACGTAAGCACAAATTCTAAGAACATTTCCTTACTATAAGCAAATGTTCTTAAACGTTTATGGAATACGGTTTACAGCACTAGCTTACGTAAGCAAGTTTTCTTAGTCAATTTGCTTATTGTAAGCAAGTTTTCTTACAAGTTTATGGAATACGGGCCCTGTTCTCTACGTGGGCAAATTCTACCTGGGAGTGGTCACATCCAACTAGGTCTGTGGTCCACGTAGAAAGTGCATTTTTCGTTCACGTAGGCAATGCGGGGGTAGTACGTGGGTTCTACGTGGGTGGCGCGCAGGTGCTACGCGGCAAGACGAAGGGGCAATTTAGTTTAGATCGTTTTTACACGAGTGATGGCAATCATGATTGGAATCATTTTTAAAATTACGGTGATTCTGTTGCCTTGCTTTTACACGACGAAAAATACTTCCCGCGAACTGTAATTACAATCGCGTTTCTGGAGACGTATAGACATGATAGATCTGTCAATCAAACAAGGAGTGCTTTTACAAGTCTCTTTTGGGGTGACTGCAATCACGATTGGAGTCATTTTCAGTCCAATTACAGTATTTTTGACCGCGTTAACACAAACTAGAATCACGAATCGCGAAACTCGAATAGTGGTCCAGAGGTGTTTTCAAATCATGATTCAGTCAAATCTCAGAGCGAATCGGTAGTGTAAACGGCTTGACCTCCAAAACATGATTTGGGAGGAGGAGCTTACGTGACCTTACGGACCTTACATGCACTTCCGCCGATAAACCGGGCGCTATTCGCTTCGAATGCAGTCATGCAGTGTATTACTAGTGTTCTCCTTGTTTGATTGACAGATACGTCTCCAGAAACAAGATTGTAATCACATTTTGCGTGAAGTCTTTCGTCGTGTAAAAGCAAGGCAGCATAATCACCGTGATGTAAACATGATTCCAATCATCAATACAAAATACAATATATCAATACAAAAGACAATATATCAATACAAAATACACCTGATACACAGATATATTGTCCAAACGTACGTTCACAAGTTCATAAAGAGTTTACACAATAGCATTCCACCTTCTTCGCTACTGTAGTTCTTCAAGGAGAACCTGAATTGCTTGCCCTCATTGGTGACTTTGGGTCCTCCGATCTGGTTGGCCTCTTCCATTGCATGCTGACGCCACACTCCGGGAATGATATTTCCTTGGGCATCCTCCTGGTCTACATCGTCATGATCGTTGGCTTGAAGATCAGGGTAGCGCGTCCGCATCAGATTGTGCAGAATCAAGCAACTTGAGGTGACCTTGCGTGCACCCCGGGGGCCAACTGAATAGTGTTTAGCAGGACACGCTAGCAGTGCGCCAGGATTCAGAAAGGGGGAATACGTCATCCCCCACCAGAAAGAAGGGAAGGTCATGCTCATCTCCCGGCAGTGGTTCAGGATCAGGGAGCCCCAGGCGATCCTCCTCCATATCAGGCCGGTGCGCCCCACTATAATTAAAAAATGCCCGCGTCTGAAGCCGATCCCTCAGACCTGACATCCGCCCATATGAACTTGTAGTTGGCATCTACTACCGCAAGCAGCAAAATCGAGAAAAACCTTTTGTAGTTATGATGTCTCGTCCCGGTGTTTTTCGGTGCCTTTATATTCACGTGCTTGCCATCGATGGCGCCACAGCAGTGGTGGTAGTTCCAACGCAGCCGGTCAGCGACGCAGCGCCAATTATCTGGTGTGCTGGGGGTCAGCATTGTTTCTCCAATGTATTCGCCGATGATGGCCTGGCAAACCGCGGGGATGAACTTGGATATGGTGTTGTGTGGAACAAGGAAGGAACAGGCTAGGCTCCTATATAAGTTCCCCGAGGCTAGGAACCGCAACGTACGAGCCAACTTCAAACCAGGATCTAGAGGTCGACGGCAAGGCTTCCCTTCTCGCCCCTTGGTGATGCGGGGGCCAACTCTGAGGAGCAGCTCTTGAAACATAGCTGGTTCCATGCTGAGGAACCCCACAAAATCCCCAGCGGACTCCCTTTCCAACTCATGATTGAGCGTGTGGTACTGCCCATACATCGGGCGGCGCTCGATCCAGGGAACCCACCAACGTTTCTGATTTCGCTGCCGCCGCCGCCGCCGCTGGTCACGGGCCCGGATTAATGCTAATACGACTATGTTGCGCTCCTCTTGTAATTCGTCCAATCGCTGTCTGAGCCCTGGTGAATTCGTCATCTCTTCTCAAGTGACAAAATGGAGACTGATGCTCAAATCATATAATCTAGCTTATATACCCTGCAAATAACGAAGAAAATTGCAAGTTCTACCTATGTACCCACTACGTGCCCCCCACGCAGGCACCCACGCATCAGTCACGCGGTAGCTGCAACAAATCATCGCAGACCAAAAATTGTTCATGTCACTTTGTCTCGACGAAGGAAAATTTAGGCTACGCGAGGGTCAGGTAGTTTGAAATTACATGCGTAGTGCTCGCGGGCCACCCACGTAGGATCACTTACAACCCAAAATCTCTACGTAGATCCCTCGCTACGCCTACGTGGGTCGGATGAGACCATGGCCTTAAGGTCGCAAAACTATGCATAATTCATTAAATCGAGCCTATGCATATTCATGAGCCAACTGGGGCTACGTGTTAGCAAAAAGGCGCTCGTGGCTTTACAACTCGCCGGATAGTCGCCATCACGCGTTAAGTCGTTCCTGCAGCGCAGCCATTGCTTGAGACGCGAAGCCTTGCTAAAAGGCTAAGTCCCGTCTAACTTTAGTTACCACGAGGTCGTGACTAACGTTGTTTTTAAGTTCCGTTAAACTCGAAGTCCTGTCTAAGTCCTGTTTAAATTTAACCGTATGCGAGGGGTTGTTTAAGTCATGTTTAAGAGCGCGATTATGCTGCTTTGCAACCTACGGCACACTCTCCTGTGCTCTACCGGGAACCTGCGGCGGAAGAGAATGGTACGTGTTCTCTCAAAATTTAAAATAAGAATTGCAGGATTTGTTCTCGTGTTGCCCTATCATTTTCTTATTTCCCCATTAAGTAACTGAAATTCTCGCCCACGTCAGACGTGGGATTAGGTGAAAATTGTGTTTTCATAATGTTTCCCGTTATAATGTATAGTTAGTGTTTAGTGGACGGTCCGTAGTCTATTATCGAGTCTTTTTTTGCTGACTGTTCCATGTAAGTGCATAATTCCTGTCACTTCTAGTGGTATATTTCCTCTTGGGTATCATTATTTATGGATATAATCGATGTTTTGAATTCACATTCAACTGTTTTGACTGACCACGTGATGGGGGGGGGGGGGGGGGGGGGGGGGGGGCCAGAGCTCGACCATGACCCGGACCAGCCCAAGTTCTACTGATATCTAGATATGCTTGGAAACTTCTTTATGGCTGAATGAAAATACAGGCCCGGTGGAGCACCCGGATTTGCATATCATTATCGGCCCGCGCTATTTGTATTTCCAACGGACTTTTAAGTGAATCCAAAAACGTGGTTTCAAAAATACAAAATCTTGAAATCCGTGTTGTGCCCTTTTTATTGCAATCACCGGTCTGAAACTTTGTATACTAACTAAATTTGTTATGAACTCAGTGTGTGTGGAAAAATATGAAAATGTATTGAATATTATTTGAGATTTTAGTGTGTTTTGAATTTTACCCATTGGTAAACAAGCTGTCTATTTCTTTTCTGACTCTGCCCTATCCAGCAATTCCTAAAGTAGAGACATAGTATGTATAATAATGAGGATTAAATCTATGTACAGATGTATGGGTGAAGTTTCCGCTTTGGTTGATGTTGTACTTTCAGAATTATGAGTATTGTTTCAAGAGCATTAACTTAAAAATGTGTAGTCAGCGTACTCTACTGCGCATGCGCCTAACCATGTAAACAATTGATATCGGTCATCCACCGTTTTGGCAAATCAGCTGACCCGACAATGCAGCAGATCGCCCATTGTCTATGTAACGAGCGCATGCAAGAGATTTAGAAATATACACAACTTCGAACGTTAGGGACTGGTTATCACAGTCGCACAGACATTTTTTTCAACGAGACTCGGACATTGAGGTACGTTTTTTTCTGACTCTACCCTATCCAGTTACGATGACAATCGATAGTTCATGCGGATTAAGGTTATTAAATTTCCGTTCAATGGTTATTCAGTGATTTTTGGCCGCTCTCGGATAAATAGCGAATTACAGGGTGAGTTCTTGTCTCATTTGTTTCGTTTTTATCGTAAAAAGTATCCTTAAAATTTCGCATTTTCGATGCATCAATCACTATTGTCATATAATTAGTGTCTTTTAATTCGATTAGGTTATCTATTTAGTAGATTCAATTGCAGCTATTCATCATACTTGAGACGATTTCGCTTTCTTTTTTTGTTTACCTTTTTGGCACTGGCCGGTAAACAGTTGTTGATTTTATGCAAATGATGTTTACTTGGCGATATTCGAACGCTCGTTAATAAGGAATCGCAGTTACAAACTGCGCATGCGCCAATTTCTGAGACGAAAATTCACTGTACCAAAAACATCGATATTGCCCGTTGTCCGATAGATCTTCGTGCAATTATTGTCACATTTGAAATGTGTTTTCACGGGTAATTTGGCTCGAAGTCATAAATGTTTTTTCTGAATTAATCATAATGGACATCTCATATACATAAGACTGATTTTTTTTAATTTTGTTTTTCTATTTATTTTCGGATTTTAACAAAAATGTCAACGTTCGTATCTGGGCTTTTATTGAAATCGTAAAGGCCCCATACGTAGATTTGTGTGTACTGTTTTCTTTTAAGTGTTGAAAACGGGCAAATGCGTGATTTTTATTCTAAAAAACATTATTTAGCCTGCTTCAAGTTTGAAAATTAAAATAAATGGTTATATTCATTCAATTTGAGATATTTTAGGATTAAGGTGAGTTTTTTTTTGTACATAAGACTGATTTGTTTTAATTTTGTTTTTCTATTTATTTTCGGATTTTAACAAAAATGTCAACGTTCGTATCTGGGCTTTTATTGAAATCGTAAAGGCCCCATACGTAGATTTGTGTGTACTGTTTTCTTTTAAGTGTTGAAAACGGGCAAATGCGTGATTTTTATTCTAAAAAACATTATTTAGCCTGCTTCAAGTTTGAAAATTAAAATAAATGGTTATATTCATTCAATTTGAGATATTTTAGGATTAAGGTGAGTTTTTTTTTGTCAGGTCTTTCAAACGTAACGAAACACAAGGAGAATTCACGCACGCACGCGGAAATTCTGCATAGAGCTCCTGTACTTGAAATGCGTGCGTCATAGGCTGTGCCGTAAACGTACGCGTAAAGCCTCAAATTTGGTACAATCTTCCGAAAACCCGATTACGTCCGTCGCTCCATGGGCTAACTACGAACTCCCTTATTATAGTGCTCCACCGCGCTTGAATACAAGTATGTGTGCGCTGCCCCGTTCTTTCGGGTTTTCATGTTTTTCTAGCATATTGACATCGATGAATTAGAGCCAATAATCGTAATTGCCATGGTAAATGTCGCTAGTCCGTAATCGGGTCCCTGGGCCCTAGAGACTGCCATGTTTTCCAACGGTACCGCATGAAAGTCATATGAGCTCATCTGAGCGTGCACTAGTTAAAACAGGTTATGTAACCGCGGCTGTTGTTTAAGGGATAGTTCAGTTTTGGTATAAAGAGAGTACAGTTTTGGTCAAACTGAATTTTAGTAACCAACACCTGCAAAATTATTGCAACATTATTACCAAATTACAAATGACTAAGTAAAACAGAGCCATTAAAACTCAAAAGGGCGCTCTCTAAACACTCATCGGTTTCTACCATATTAAATGACATATTGTGCATGTGATGTGTTTTGAAATAGTGATTAGATAGAGAGATAATTGACAACTATTAACAAATCTATTTTGTAAATTTTTGAAAAGAGGAAGCATTTTTGAAATTTGTTTAACGGCTACTTCAAAATTATCGAATAATAGATGTTGATGATCATCTCTATTAATCATTATTTTAACAAACCATCACATGTACAATTGTATTCATAAAAAGATAGGTTGCAACCAATGAGTTCTATGGATATTGCCCTTTAAACGGCACTTGTTTAATGATATAACAAGATTTTTACTTAAAGGGATAGTTGAGGGCTGGTAAAGAGAGTACAGTTTGGGTCAAACTAAATTTTAGTTACCAAAACCTGCACCATTACATTACAAACTAATAGCTATAAATCCACCATGCTCGAAAGGAATACCAAATTACAAATGACTAAGTAAAAAGTTTGTTATAATTCTAAAAGAGCCGTTAAAACTCAAGAGGGCGCTTTTTAAAAACTCATTGATTTCCCCCATTTAAAATAAAAAATATTGTGCATGTGATGTTTTGTTGAAATAGTGATATTAGAGAGAGAGAGATAATCTTAAACTATTATTTAAAAACCTCTTTTTGTAAATTTTTGAAAAGAGGAAGCATTTACAAAAAAATGTCTAGGGATGGTTCAAAATTATCGAATAATCGTCGGGCCCCACACGTATTACAAATGGTTATGTTTATAGATATTTCAGCCATTTCTGAACCGATTTTGATCAAATAAAGTTTATTCTGTCATTAAGATTGTATGCTAGTATAATGAAACACTGATTTGAAAGAGCTCTTTCAAATTTGACACTCAGTGTTTCATCATCTCACAAAACAATTATTTTGTGCCATCTAAAACTCAACTATCCCTTTAAATATGCTGCTTTGTCAGTGGTTATGTAACCCACTTTTGTCAGACGTGCATTCTCAGATGTATTTAGGTGTAGTTTCATATGGTGCAGTTCGAAAACATGGCAGCTTATCTAGTGTTCAGTAAAAACAGATGATAGTGGCGTCATAAATACTGATTACTTCCATTATTACTGATAACCCAAAGGAAGACTAGAAGTGATGGGTTGTATGCACTTATCAGTGACAGTACGCGACACTGACAGTCTTTGGGTCCACTTTAAA
>JBAMJV010001840.1:0-110000 GCA_037951105.1 Echinarachnius parma
TTTGGTTGGATTTCGATGCAATTCCATCAATGTGTTTTTGCCAGGATAGGTTGTGAGAAAAAGTAAGACCCAGGTATTTGTAGTTTTGAACTGCTGTAAGTTGAGTATTGCCCAGTAGGTAATTGCCTTCAATGTTGTTTCGGCGGAGTGAGAACCGTAGAAGATGACATTTCTCTGTGTTGAATTTCATCTGCCAGGTAAGAGACCATTGATGAAGGCGGTCAAGGTCCCGCTGAAGCGCATGGTGGTCCGAGATGTCATGAATAGGATTGTATATGAGACAGTCATCTGCAAACAGCCTTAGCTTGGACGTGATACCATGGGAGATGTCATTTATAAATGTGATGAACAATAGGGGGCCCAGTACCGTTCCTTGGGGAACACCAGATGACACATGGATCGTGTCAGATGCTTGTCCATCTACAACCACCCGCTGGGATCGGTCTGTGAGGAATGATCTGATCACTAAAGCAGGTAAGCAAAAGAATGATCGCGTTAATTGATTGATTTGATCAAAAATACAACTCTACCTAAGAAACTGACCTTACAGAGGCGAAAGGTGAGTTCTAGGGATAGTTTCAATCAATGTTTTGTATCATTTATTATCATTTATCGTGATTAATGACAATTTTTAGGCCTCGTTGACAGTAAACTACGAGGGACTAGATTCGTTCGCGCATTAACATTAAGGAAGCCCTCGCATAAAAACCTTCACTTTGTTCAAGTTTGCGTGTTAATGAATGACTATCGTCATTAACTTTGGAGAACCTCATCACGCATCACCATCACTAGCGCGCATTAATATTGTGACGTCATCATCCTGAATGCGCCTAATCCTCGTCTGTGATTAGCTGCTGCTAATCTTGTCTTGGGGGCGTGGCCTGTCCGCTAAAGTGTAATTTACCCATTTTATTTTTTTGTACGCCAGTGACAGGGGGATAACAGCAAGTTTCACTCCAATTCACCCCAACTCCTAATACATTTACATTCCTCGGTTTACTTGATCTACACTTTCCTTCCTTTTTCTCATTCCGTTTCTTATTGTTTTTCTCCTCCTCATTTAGTCTAAATTTGGTTTTCTTCTCTTTCTCCCCCACGCTGAACAAGCAAGAGCAAAATGGTAAAAATGTGACGAAAATTGCCTATTATTGTCGTTTTTAGAGTTTAAATTTCATTCTTTATCTGAATTGTATTGACTTATCATCGGGGAGACACCCCCGAACCCCCGATCTAAATTTCTAGACAAAAGAACATCGGAAAATTACAGAAAGTGAACAAATCCGAGTGAAGCCGTGGTGGTAAAGTCTCGTTCTATACGTTCAGCCTTCAGGGTCGTTTCTCATCACCTATCTCTGCCTGTTCCTCTACCGTATATGCTATTCATTACCATGTCTTCTCATTTTACCAATATGTTTTTGTTTGTGTTATATATATATATATATAAATCGCAAATCTGAACATCGCATCGGTATTGGCACTTTTTTTCTCAATGTGTGAGTAAAGTTTTAAGAAATGTGTACGATTATTTAGTCTAAAACTGTCGGAAATATCTTAGGCAAGTTAGGGTGCCGATGTGTAGGTTACTCAACCATAGTGAATAGCACCGTGGCTTATCTTAAAGCCAAAAGGGTAGACCCTAGTTCAGTTTTGGTATAGAGGGCGCTTCACAAAATAATTTTAATGACAGAATAAACTTTATTTGATCAAAATCGGTTCAGAAACGGGGTAAATTACACTTTAGCGGACAGGCCACGCCCCCAAGACAAGATTAGCAGCAGCTAATCACAGACGAGGATTAGGCATAGTCAGGATGATGACGTCACAATATTAATGCGCGCTAGTGATGGTGATGCGTGATGAGGTTCTCCAAAGTTAATGACGATAGTCATTCATTAACACGCAAACTTGAACAAAGTGAAGGTTTTTATGCGAGGGCTTCCTTAATGTTAATGCGCGAACGAATCTAGTCCCTCGTAGTTTACTGTCAACGAGGCCTAAAAATTGTCATAAATCACGATAAATGATAATAAATGATACAAAACATTGATTGAAACTATCCCTAGAACTCACCTTTCGCCTCTGTAAGGTCAGTTTCTTAGGTAGAGTTGTATTTTTGATCAAATCAATCAATTAACGCGATCATTCTTTTGCTTACCTGCTTTAGTGAGTTCAGTCCGAACTAAAAATCATGACATTCCTTCCAATTATTCCACTTTTTAACAATTTCAAGTGTTTTCCGGTATCAATGTCACGAGCGGGGGTTCGGGGGTTTCCCCCCGATAATGAGTCCATAATATTCCACATGAACAAGGCATTATCGTCACAAAAATCCACGATAATTGACAGTTTTCGCCACTTTCACCACTTTTCACAAGCTTGTTTATTACAATAATGCGTACACAATAAGCGCAACACGCAGTTGCCTTTAGCATTGGTTTGAGTGTGTTTGATTCAGGAAGAGAGCGCATTAAGAAACAATCCCGCGCATTAAGAAATAAGCGCGCGTTAATGCGCGCTAGTGATGCGCACGACGCTTATTTACACAAAGTGCCATTCCTTGTGTACAAAAATTGGACTTAGAAAATTTTCGTTGTTTTTCTTGAAGTTTTCTCAACTATAGTGATGACGTCATTTAAAATAGTTCCAGCTAGTTTCGGCTAAATTCTTTTTTGGACGATTATTTCGTCAAAAAGCGTTTTTTAAAGCTGAAAATCCAAAACAACTACAATTTATTGTAGTTGATAGAACTAATTTTTGCTCGCGGACCCGAAACCAAAACGTCCTTCGGACGCATTTTGGCCCTTCGGGCCAAAATGCTATATAAAGGAGCTCCGTAGGAGCTCCTACAGACCACGCCTCCTTAGCAACCTTCGGTTGCTAAGGAGGCGTGGTCTGTCCGCTAAAGTGTACATTCCCCCAGAAACGGCTGAAATATCAATAAATATATCCGATCGGAATAAATCTGGGCCCTAGATTTATTCGATGATTTTTTATTCTTCAAAAATGCTTACACTTTTCAAAAATTTTCAAAAGAGGTTTTTAAATAGTTGTTGATGATCTCTCTATTTAATCATTATTTCAACAAAACATCACATGCATAATTTTGTATGAAAAATGGTTGAAACCAATTCTTTTTTAGAGAGCGCATTCTTGTGTTTTAATGGCTCTTTTTAAACTTAGTTGTTTGCAATTTTCTATACCTTTCGAGCATGGTGGGGTTATAACTATTAGTTTGTAATGTTATTGTGCAGGTTTTGTTACTAAAGCTCAGCCTTGAATTAGGCAGATCATCATCACGTCGACCGGGTAAATGAACACTTTACCCCCCAGTCTTCACTCCGACCCTTTTTTGTTCTTCTGTTCCCCTTGAAATAAAACTTTGTTTTACTCGTATTTTCCCAACCCCTTTTATTGTTCAACATGCACATGCCCTCTTTAGACTTTTGCTACTTTTCAAAATAATGTCACTTACCGTCGACGATGATGAGTCGGGTATGATGGACATGACGCTCATTGCCGTATATCCACGTATATAATCCTCAATAATAATCTTTATTATAATCCCAGCCTGTGTCCATATGTAATTCACATGATTCACAAGCGGTTCAATCCTCCAATTTCGTCCTCGCAAAGATTTCAGGGGAAATAACAAGCTAGAATGATTTCTGAGGCATGTTTATGTTGCCGTGGAAATGTCATGGCAATAAAGCTTGCGCAGAGGACGCCTACTTCCATGCGCGCTTTATTGATGACGCAACAATGAAAAGTATGTATCACGTGACGATCGTGATCTTTGCTATAATGATTATGCACATAATTTGTTTTATTGATTGAATTGAAATCTATTAATTTTGGTTTGGAGATGAGTTTATTATTTTCCTCTGTTTATGACAATATATACACCAATGTGTTTTCATTTGAATAACGTATCGTTAAACTTATCATGAAAATGGTGTACTGAACATAAATATGAACGTAAATATTATGTCACGTAACAAAATTGTCGTTTAAAATTTGCAATCTAATTTGTGTTAAATTTATAAAATTGTCATGCTAAAGAAAACTTCGTGATAATGATGATTTTCAGAAAACCATTGATTCCCATTATTATGGCTATTTTTTCAATCGCGAAATTAGACCAGACATAATTTGATTTTTGTACAAATAAAAGGGGTAGAAAGCATATATAGGGTTAGTAAATTTGTCTTTTTTGAAATATAATTTAATGAGGGTCAATATAGGGCCTAAATTTTCGATCCTAGCAGAATCTTCTTCAGAGGCTAAAATTAAGATGGTATAGACATATCACATAAAGACAGCTAGAAAAGGAAGCGGTGAGTGGCCAATCAAACACCATATAATTATGTTTTAAATGAATTACAGATTCTTAAAGGAAAAACGATAAATAACATTCATTGTCTCGATACAAACGGGTAATAAATCAAGTTTGTTGACCGTATGCTGTTTTTGCTGAGAAGAAATCACAGTTTAACCCTAATCCCACTGGGTTATTTTGGTCACTTGAGTCCACTGGGAGGGGGGGGGGGGGTGTTTTGGCCCCCCTCAAATCTCAGCAACGAATGGACCGATCGACTTGAAAATTGGCACACACGTAAAACAAGTCAAGTAGAATAAGAATATGAAAAAGAAAAAAAAATTGAACCATTTTTTTTTTTTTTAATAATTAATTCAAATTTTGAATATGCAAATTTTTGACGAATTTGTGAAAAAATTGGGATTTTCATCTAAAATCAAAAGAAATTACAGGATTTCTTCAGGTTTTCTGTAAAAATACTTTCAAATGATGTTATTCATCATATCCATGTTTTTTTATGGTGATAAAATATATCACTAATTTGCATAAATATGCAAATTAGTATTCCCGGATTTATCCACATTGTTTTCATTCTTATGTATTTTATTGTTTTTTTGTTGTTGTTTTTTTTAAGAAGAAATTATCTAGAATTCAACTAATAACAAAGAAATAATACAAATTATAATTCAAAGTAACAATTATAACAGATTTGGAGTTTGCATGGCATCGGATATAGGAATTACATAGAAACCTATAGAAAAATTACATTTTTTTGTGACGGACGAGCAATTATCGACCTCTAAAATCAGTTCTACAGGTCCGACCAGGGTGAATTATATATCAAAACATGCGGGAGACTTGAGAGAAAATAGTCATGAAGTTTGAACGTGAAATTCCAAACGGTCTAGATGCACGTCGAAACAAACGACAGGGGGGGGGGGGGGGGCCAAAAAGGCCCCCCCCCCCCCCCAGTGGGATTCATTTTCATTATTTAAAACAATCCGTGGTGATACATCAATCAACGGATATGTTCCAAGGCTCGAACGGATAGTTTTGGTTTAGAGGGCGCTTCAAGAAAAAGTTAATTTGTGAGGTAATGCAAAATGAAAGTGTAATATTTGAAAATGCGTGTGATTTTAAAAACAAAATAAACTTTGTTTTATCAAAATCGGTTCAGAAACATCTGAAATATCCAAAAATATATCCAATTAAAATAAATGTTTGGCCCCAACAGTTATTGGATAATTTACAAAAATGTGTATAATGCCTACACATTTTTGAAAATATGCCAAAGTGGCTTATAAATTGTTTTGATGATCTCTCTTCTGAATAATTATGTTAACCATTTATAATATTCAAATTTTTTTTAAAGAAATTGTTGAAACGTTTAGTTGTCTTAGAGGGCGCCTGCGCCTGCTTTTACATTTATTTTTTTCATTTCATTTCAGTTCATTCACATTCTTCATTAAAACATCAAAAGATACAATACATCAACTATTATAACAAGTTATAAGAAAATGGGGCCAACTTAGAAGTGCAAAAGTCTAATTATGTGTTGACCCCGATTAAAAAAGTAAACCAACAGACATTTTAAAATCAGATAATCTATTACATACATTCCAGACAGTGCATCTTACAACACCTAAAAATATAAATACATTCTTATTCATACACATTCACACACCATAGGCGTCGATTTATTCTCGTCATCGGGGGGGGGGGGGGGGGGGGGGGGGAGGATACATCATTTCGACCATCTTCGGCGATGGAGCGAAGCGACCATCCTATAGCAGCGTCCCCTGGATTTTATGACGGGGGGGGGGGGGGGGGGGTGGTGTTACACAAAATAGTTTTTAATCAAATGACACCTAACGTCAACGCACTATTGGTGAGTATTTTGGCAAGAAACCCTTAAACGGTTAGGGAAGTTCGATACAGATCTGGTATTGTAATCATAATAATCAAAATTAAAAGAAAAGTAAGAGCATAGTTTGTTGGGAATTTTGTTTCTAGAACACAAATACATAAAAATAACAATATTGTAACTATTCAAACCAAACATATTGAGTACAGTAATTTCAAATGTTCAAAGGTTGGCTTTGTGTGGTCATGGTATGAATATTGGGAAATAATTCTGACAGCCTTCTTTTGTAACAATACAATCTGGATACGTAATACTCATAATAATTAGTCAGATTTATAATCATTTAGGTGTGGAAGAATATACAATCATTTCAAAGTACTCGGGGGAAAATGTTTAACTTATTTATAATAACAATGCATTTAGATAATGTGTTGCAGACGACACCAATGTGTTCTTGACACGACAATCCATAAACTGTGGTCACTCCTAAGGATTAGCTATTTTAGCATTATCAGCATATATTTTGGTAAAGACGATATATTTTGTTTTGTTTACATTTAAAACCAATTTATTCACGAAAAGCTAATAAAACAGCTTCAGCAAATTGTCCATCAGAGTATGTGGATTATCATGTGTCAGGACCACACTGGTGTCATTTGCAAACTGAATTAAATTCAAACATTCAGAAATGATACTCACTTTCACAAGTCTTTCATATAAACTAAAATAGTAGTAGTCCCAGGATAGAGCGTTGGGGTACTCCATATCTGATTTGTCTCATTTCAGATTCACAATCATTAATCACAACATAATATATTATATTGTTCGATCTAACAATTAACTTATACACCAATCTAATAATTCACCTCTAATTCATTATTTTCTTAATCTATTTACTAAAATACAATGATAAAGAATGTCGAACGCCTTACTGAGGTCAAGGAACAGACCCGAACATTTTATTATCGAAAGAAAAATTTACTTCATAAATAAACTCAAATAAAGCTGAAGATGTGGAGTGGCCCTATCTAAATTCAGATTGATTTGGGGAAATAAAATAATATAACATTCATTCAAAAACATATCAGTTGATTCTAAAAACATTTATTACCCAGGATGCCTAGCAATATTTTCCATGTGTTTCATCACTACCCTTAATTGGCACTATCGAACTTCTATTATCAGTGATCATTAGCTGTCTTAGTTTCATTATTCACCAAATGTTTATATCCTTTATATCTCGTAAGTCTATATTCTGTGCGATTAAGTAAAAAATAAGTATGAAATATTGTTTAAATAATAACCATTTCGTATTGCACATTTCCCGTTATCTATTAGAAACCATGGTTTATTTCTTTGTTTGTTACCACCTTCAACAAATTTAATAGGAAAAGAATCATTATAGCATTGTAAAAAAACCTGTTTCAAGAAGCCATTAGAAATTACTGTGATGTGGATCATTGTCAAATAATCATGATATTTACTAACTTTATCAATAAAGTTAATTATATTGCGTTCAATCAAATTCCATGTTTATCTTTGGGATAATTATAACAAATAGAAAACATTGGAAAAATAAATCACTTATGTCTGCTAATGAATACACCAGAAAAAGTATGTTCTAAATCATTTGTAAATAAATAATGTTATCAAGTAATGAAAACAGCATTCTTATTTAGCCATTTATCTTTTACCATGGTTTAGTTATGCTAATTAGTTTATATAATGATAATTATTGAAAAAGTTTGAGTAACGAACATTTTAAAAGTTTCACCAGAACTGTACTATCCCTTTAAGATACCTCATATAATAATAATGCTAATAATAATAATAATAGAAATGTTTTCCAGCAAAGCAAAAGACGGCAACCGCCGAAATTTTGTCTATCCGTCTTTGTTCAAAATTATTATAATAAGTGAAATGTCGACCATCATCACTGCATGTCTAACGTGGTTGTGGAGAGGCATTAATTCCCCTCTGTGGTTTTCCCCGTCTGTCTGAGGGTTTCACCGAGGCGATACCAGTCGTCAACCATGAACTGTCCTCTGTGGCACTTGATGTGCGTCAGGTTCTCCAGCTCTCGTGGAAGCCTGCAGGGACGCAACATCACCGGCACGATGCATCGTCGCCGGAGATTCTCCATGTGGGCCCGCTGCAGCTCAAAGCGACACCAGTGGTCCCTCAGCGCATCCGGCGACAAGATAAGGACAGAGCGATACGACTTGTCTATGTTCTCGGCGATGTTGTCCGTAATCGTTGCGCCGTATTCGTAATCTCTGTAGCGGATACAACCTCGTATATGGAAGGTCCTCTCGAGTTTCTGGACAAACGCTACTGTCCATTTGTGATCAATGTGCGAGAAGCTAACAAAGAAGTCGAAATAGAACGGAGCGGTGTTGCGAATAATGAACTCTGCAGCGGGACTGATGTCCATGGATGCCGAGTCCTCCTGTAGGATGCTCACAAAACCCGGCCGTTCAGCTGAACAGTAGTCAAAGCGAGAAAGGTCGCACTCGAATCCGCTACAGTTGATCCCATGGATGTCACTTGACGCATTCTCCATGGTATGCACCTGCTTCTGAACCCTTCTATTGACCTCCTCCTCCTCGGCAAACTGAAGCCGAGCACCCTCTACTTCACCTAGATCTTGCAGACAGCATCCCCACCTCCTGTGCGTAAGAGCAGTGTCGAAGAAATCGTCCTGTTTGCATCGGACAGCAAGACTGAACTCCTGTATCGCTCTGTTGAAGTCTTTCTTCATGTGCAAGACATAGCCAAGATCTGAATAATCGCCGTGGACTCGTTTGTAGGTGAGAGCGATATCGAAGTGCTCCTGAGCTTTGCCAAGAAATTGTTGGCGTCTGTCATCTCTAGGAAGGCCTTCGTCTTCAAACATGGCTCTAGTAAGGCTGTCGTCTTCAAACAAGGCTAGGTATAGAAGTCCGAGATGACGATTTGCAAACCATGATGGCTCTTTCTCAAGCGATCGTCTCAACAATGTTTCAGCCCGATCGTACTCTTTCATTGACGTCAGCTCCGCTCCTATTCGGCGTAGGACCGTGGGATGGTCTGGCTGGAGTAATAATGCTTGTTCAAAGCAGTCCAAAGGTGTGCATTGATTGAGGTGTGAGTCATCTGGGAACGCCTGCTCAAGAGACCTAGCTGGCTTTGCACGAAGTAAAATGCCTAAGAAAACCCAGGCCAGTGCACGACAGGAAGAGTGCGCGGTGGTCATTCTTGTTACAGACGTAAAACATGCCGCTGCTTCCTTAAAGTTTGACTCCGTGACAGATAGAATCGCCTGTCCTGCAACTAATTGGCTGTCCCGTCGATACAGGACGAGCCCGTAGTCGACCAACCATTCGGCCTTCTCAGGAACATCGATTGCATTTCCAATGTCCACTGCTTTCTTGATAAACGTGGCATAGCTGAAGCAACGCAGGTCCTGCTCGAAGTGTCTAATGGCGTGAGCACGATCAGCGTACGAACGGGCAAGTTGAATAGGTGTCGCATTTGCTACAACTTTCCGCAGTTTCTCGACACAGTCATTGAACAATCGCAGTCTAAATTGTCTTTTGTAGAGCACCGCTAGGTTTCCTATGGCGCATATGTTATTTGGATCGTGCGACAACAGCTCCTCAAACTGTTCTTGTGCTCCCGTGTGGTCGTTGAGAGAGTAGAGGATAAAACCCCGTAGATTCTTGGTGGAGCAGAAGTACGAGGGGAGCTTATCGAATTCGACGTGTCCGTTCTGGGTACCGGTCCAGGATCTCTTCAACTGGTTCAGTTCTACTTTCTGTAGCTCGGGCCACGTCAGATGACAACCGAAATCACCAATGGTGTCGGGTGTTATAGATGTCATTTCTCATCACTGGTTTTTTTTCCGTTGTTCTTAATTTTTAGAGGTCAGTTAAGCAGATTATCAGTAATTTGTTATTATGGCTAGTAAATATATTGGACAGAGACATGCCCTATTAATCATCTCCAACACCAGTATCAGGATCGTCAGTGTTCATGAAGACGTGGGCGCGTCTCTCCGCTGTTGAGTTTATTTTCTCGTAATTCCTCTCTACATGCCAACATGATAAGTTCAGTTCGACGTGCTGCAGATAACTCTCGATGCTATCCATACAGTCGATGATGTTATATCCATTAATCTCCATGAAGATAACACTAGTCACCCTCGTGTCGGTACCCCTTTATGTATTAACTGCAAAATCTAGAATTTCAAACTGAAGTAGTCTAGAATTTCGAACTGTATATAGTCGAAAAGTAGTCAAACAGGAACCACGTGTATCTACTCGATATGAGGAAGGAACGCAGTCAGAAAATGCGTCATAATTATTATACATCACAAATTGATTCACAATCGTTACAAGCCATTGCCTTCAGGGGACTTTGATCTTTCTGTGTGCCCTATTTTAGATATTCAAGGTGTCTCTCCAGTCTATTATGTCAATTCAGTTGTTTAAATATAGTTATTGGTATTTTGAGCGAAAATAGCAGTCCTCAAGTTCTACTCTACAAATAGTAAGTCCGGTCTTTTAGATCTCAAGATTCAATTTTCAATTTCATGAACATTCTCTTGGATGGATCAACAAATTCACTGTCGTAGTCCTCTAGTTACACGATCCAAAATAAAATACATTTTGTTCTTGTCGTTTCAATCTCATGATATTACTCTTATGATTGTCCATATACTGAATTAATTTTACATCGCTTCCTCCTCTTGTCTATACTTAAAGGGATAGTACAGTTCTGGTCAAACTTGATTTTAGTAACTAAAACTTGCACCAAATCATTACAGACTAATAATCAAAGCTCCACCATGTCCGAAAGATAGAAAAACTTACAAAGGGCCAAGTTAAAAGACTGTTATCCTTCAAAAAGATTGGTTTCAACCATTTCTTATGAAAAAAAAAGTTTTTTTTAACCTCTTTGTTATATTTTCGAAAAAGTGTAGGCATTCAACAATATTTTTCTTAAACTATCTAATAATTGTGGGTCCCACATTTATTCCAATCAGATATATTTATGAATATTTCAGCCGTTTCTGAACGGATATGATCGGATGATCAACAATGTTGATTCTGTCATTAAATTTTCGTGCTTTTTCCAAAAATGTTCACTTAGATTTTCATTACTTCACAAACAAATTATTTCTCGAAGCGCCCTCTCAACCAAAACTAAACTATCCCTTTAAAAGGGAGTCAATTAAATGCAGTTTACAACTTAGTAATCACTGCAACATTACTATATATACTTTTTTTAAAACTCGTAATTGGTCCAGATCAATTTTTATTTTTTAGTTAAGTGCATGGTGTTTCGGTTTCGTATCATTGTCCATATACTTTCAAGTTTGTGACTGAACATGCAATCATAACTACTTTACATCTAGCTCATGTGCTTTTTTCACCCGCGAAGTGCCGCGTAGCTATCACATTGTATACGGTATTATAATAGGCGGGGGTGAGTTCGGAGAGGCGAGGGGAAGTCCCCACGTGAGAACCTACCGCCAAATAATAAAAAATTATAATGCAACATTTTACTTCACTCAAGGTATATTTTTGAAGCAATGGCGGATTTGAATTATCCCAGATAACATTGCTATTGCTTTTTAGGAGGTTTAATCGCAATATTATTATTCTTTAAAGGGATCGTTGAGTTTTGTTATAGACATGATAGATGGAGCCACGGGCGTAGTGAGTTACGTAATACCTATTCAACTGGGGGGATGGATGAATAGATCATCCCCCCCCCCCCCCATTTGAATGGGTATCAATGTCATGTCTACGCCCGTGGAAGGCGCTTCAATAATTTTGTTCGTGAGGTAATGAAAATTGTCAAATTTGAAAGAGCAAACAATTTTAATGACAGAATACACTTTATTTGATCAAAATCGGTTCAGAAACAGCTGAAATATTAATAAATATATCCAATCAGATATAGCTAGGATGATTCGATGATTCGATGTCTCGAAGATTTAAGAAACAAAAGTTTACTATGCTTTCAAAAGAGGTTTTTAAATAGTTGTCGATGATCTCTCTATACGGTATAATTCCTATTTTAACAAAACATCTTGTTACAATTGTTATAAAAATAGAGTGAAACCAATGCGTTTTTAGAAAGTGCCCTCATGTGTTTCAACGGCTCTTTTAAAATGGTAACAGGCATTTTTACTTAGTCGTTTGTAATTTGTTTTTATACCTTTCGAGCATCGTGGAGTTATAAATATTAGTTTGTAATGTTATGGTGCAGGTTTGGTTACTAAAATTCAGTTTGACCAAAACTGTCCTATCCCTTTAAATTCCAAAAGCTAGTGGAGATGGAGCGTTTAGAGCTGTATAGAGCTGTTATAAGAAAGTTTTCCTATATATATACAGCTCTATGTTACAAACTCATCGCGAATATAATTACAGCTTTGGAAAGACATTTATCATCGATACATCATTCGATGTAATTGCACTCTCGTATTAAAACGCACTTTCCGAAGTGGTGTTGCTATAACCCGTTGCTAAGAGCATAGACCTAAGTAGGTCTATAATGTGAGTGGATGAGTATCATCGATACATCATTCGATGTCATTCTGAGTTTAAGCACTCTCATAAAACGCACTTTCCGAAGTGGTGTTGCTAATTAAGAGCATAGACCTAAGTAGGTATATATCTAATGTGCAATGAGGGGATGAGGATGCTATAAAAATATACGGTGGTCTGATTCGAGCTCCGCCCCAAAGGCCCCACATACATTATTATATTTCATTTGTGGTGAATTGAGGGGTGGGGGGGGGGGGGGGGGGGGGGCTCCCAAAGCACCCCATCTGTACACCATTGTCATTGTGTATTCATCATTGATTTGAGCATTTTGAGGTCCTCAAGGGTTCAATAAAAATGCCGGCGTAGACTAGGCCCGTAGCGAGGATTTTTCAAGGGAGGGGGAAGGGGGGAGGGGGGGGGGGGGGGGGGATGCGTAATTTACAAAAACATAACCTAATACCCGAGGTCGAGACCACTGGTTAAGAGTCGTGTAAGCCGGGGGGGGGGGGGGGGGGGGGGGGGGGTTCGGTCGCCAAAATGTTACGAGGCCGAAACTAAGTTGTGTAATCAGGGGGGGGGGGGGGGCCGGGGGTGTCCGAGACCGACAAAAAGTATACCTTTCTGAATTTGGGGAGGGAGGGGGGGGGGGGGGGTACGTACGCACCCCCGCACCCCCTCCTCCCCCCCTCCCCCCTACCCCCCCCCCCCCTACCTCCCCTCCACTCCCCGCCTACGGGCCTGGTAAATCTATAGCGAATCTCTCGGCGGCGCGGCCGCGACGCTCTTTAAAAAAAAAATAATAATAAACAAGTCTGAAGTTAAGACTATTCGTATTTTCGTATTGGCTTCCCACGACCCACGCTGACGTGCACCAAACGTGTGTTTTGTGGTATCAAAGTTAACATTTGGTAAGTTTGTATGGAATAGTTTCGTTAATTCAGCATCCTTGATGTACAAGGATCATTCATTGAAATTCTTAGCCATTGAGTTTACGGTTTCTTGAAGATATTGTTGATTTTACAAATCCCTTTTTTATCACTAGTCCATCCTGTTGATATTTGTGTTAGTATTAACCTGTGGGATATTAGAGTGTGGGTGTAGATTGCGTATGATTTGTAATGCGTGTTCACACAACATATCACCATTTTAATTTTAGTTACGAGGAAGCGAGGTAGACAAGAAAACACAAGAGAAAGTAAGGTTCCCTTTTCGTATGTTTAATGGGTTATAAATAAATACATGTGTGCCGTTGCAACGGGATGAAAATATGCATGAATAAACGGGATTAGATATTGCACGAAGATACATTAAAATAAGCCTGACAATAAATAATCGCTTACAGTAAATGTTTGCTGAAGTCCGAAAAGTGCGGGTTTGATGAACGAAGGAAGGGGCTGCACGCGATGATGATGCGGAGACTTGGAAAGCGGAAACATATCACCATTTTAATTTTAGTTACGAGGAAGCGAGGTAGACAAGAAAACACAAGAGAAAGTAAGGTTCCCTTTTCGTATGTTTAATGGGTTATAAATAAATACATGTGTGCCGTTGCAACGGGATGAAAATATGCATGAATAAATGGGATTAGATATTGCACGAAGATACATTAAAATAAGCCTGACAATAAATAATCGCTTACAGTAAATGTTTGCTGAAGTCCGAAAAGTGCGGGTTTGATGAACGAAGGAAGGGGCTGCACGCGATGATGATGCGGAGACTTGGAAAGCGGAAACGCGACTTCGATGACGTGGTTGAAGAACCGCGAAGTGCGCGATGACGACGCTGATGAAGTTGTTGACGCTCGTGGGTCGCGGTCGAGACGAGAAGAGAAGTAGATGATGCGGCGGTTGACGCGGAGACGGTGAGTCGCTCTACGGGTCGATGCCAAGGAAAGGTGAATACAGGAATCAGAGTCGGTGCCGAAGGAACAGTGAATCGTCCATTGTCGTAGGCCCGACTAAGAAGATGCGTGAGCAGACCAGCTACGGTGAGTCGAGCTGTGAGGTGAGTACGCCAGAACTGCCCGGTGCGTATTGTGACGTGGAAGCTCCCAGTGGTGAATCAGTGGCACAAGACGGCGGTGATTATAACGTACCACTAGAAACTATCCAGTCCGCTAGGGGCGGCGTGAAAGGTGCTGTGACATGATGGAGATTCATGCCACAGAAGGGTCTCGACGGCGGAGAGAGAAAACTAGAGTTGATGTTGACTCAACGAGAGATGGTGATCGGAGTGAAGAAACTGGTGAAAGGCACGTGGAGTTGAAACGCGCGGCTGGCGAAATGGTGATGCGTGATTGGTTGAATGGGCGCACACGCGAAGAAAACATGAATATGTATGAGCCACGTGGTGGAAAATAACTGGAAAAGTACCGAGAGTGATAAACTGGAAATAACTGGATCGGCAAAGCAGGTCGGGGTGAAGCAACATGTATGAGCGAAGTATGGGTCGCTACAGTACTCCCCTACCAGAGACGAAGCCGAAGAACAGATGAGGAACGATATAAATATCGATAAATATACAGGAAAATGGTGGCACTATTTATAAAGCGGGAGGCCGCCGCTGTTACAATAAAACAATCTAAGGTGGCACTATTTATAAAGCGGGAGGCCGCCGCTGTTACCTAGTATATACATGAATATGTATAGCGGACCAGAAAAGGTTACAAACATGGCATGTTATAAATCGGGCATGAAAGAATGCAATATAACAAGCATGGTAATGTAAATAGCAGTGCAGTCGCTATAATAAACAAACATGACATGGTATAAGAATGTATCGAAAATACGTGAATATACAAGAGCATAAAACATTCGATGTATATTACAGAGCAGTTGGATAAATGTAAGTCCAAAAAGTCAGGGAATATAAATACAACCAAGCTTCCAAGTATCACGTCGGGGTCACCAATGTGGGATATTAGAGTGTGGGTGTAGATTGCGTATGATTTGTAATGCGTGTTCACACAACATATCACCATTTTAATTTTAGTTACGAGGAAGCGAGGTAGACAAGAAAACACAAGAGAAAGTAAGGTTCCCTTTTCGTATGTTTAATGGGTTATAAATAAATACATGTGTGCCGTTGCAACGGGATGAAAATATGCATGAATAAACGGGATTAGATATTGCACGAAGATACATTAAAATAAGCCTGACAATAAAAAATGTTTGCTGAAGTCCGAAAAGTGCGGGTTTGATGAACGAAGGAAGGGGCTGCACGCGATGATGATGCGGAGACTTGGAAAGCGGAAACGCGACTTCGATGACGGGGTTGAAGAACCGCGAAGTGCGCGATGACGACGCTGATGAAGAAGTTGACCCTCGTGGGTCGCGGTCGAGACGAGAAACGAAGAAGATGATGCGGCGGTTGACGCGGAGACGGTGAGTCGCTCTACGGGTCGATGCCAAGGAAAGGTGAATACAGGAATCAGAGTCGGTGCCGAAGGAAAAGTACCGAGAGTAATAAACTGGAAATAACTGGATCGGCAAAAGCAGGTCGGGGTGAAGCAACATGTATGAGCGAAGTATGGGTCGCTACAAACCTAACAATGCGCCGTGCGAAGCAAGGTGACTTGCACCAGCACTACCACCTATACCGTTTGTGTATAGCATACAGAATCACATTGCCGTAGTGCGTTATTTTTTTCGCTCGGCGGACAATTGATTGTGCGCGGGGTGTTGGCGAATTCACTTTGACCCAGTTGACAATGAGTTGTTAATGGTTACGACCGGACGCTAGCGGTATAGAACAAAGGCACCACGGAGTGTGCGGTGTCATGTGTAACATACAAAGTATTTTACACATGACAGAACAGGTATGGTGACTTGCATTAAAAAAACCCTGTGGTAGTTCACGGGTAGGATGATAATAAATCCCCCCAAATAGACAAATGATAATAATATATGGGTTTGTACTTAACTAATTTCAAATTCTTGGACTTCTAGTAGACATTTTTCCACCTCCAAAATACATGATGATTCGATTAAAATTAAAATTTGATAATAATCATGGATAATATTAAAATTAAATACCAAAATTTCGCAAAATAACCCACAGCACAGACCCACAGTCCACACATACTCCATAGCCTAGGCATAGCTATATTGCACCCTATATTGCAATAGTGTTGTGCGGAGATCAACCTCTTCCGCCTGCTGCACTATCCAACACTAAAACATTTTTTTGTCGGCCGATTCGATTCCTCCCTCCATTTACAAGCAAATGCAAACAAAAACTTTTTTTAATTATGTGATCCACATTCCACAAGTCTTTGATAATAATTACTGACTCTGTTGTTTTAAAGACCTCAAAATGTAGAAGAAAAAATGATTACTTCCCGTCCGTTTTCCTTACAGATGTGTCCTAAAACACAGCATTCAACTGTTGAATGGTACAGTGTACGAATGGGCGGTATGCTTATCTCCAGCGTTTTAGTGTAATTGCGTGTAAATACTGCTAGGCATAACCAGCTAGGCATAACCAAATGAAAATTAAAATTGCACGAAAATAATGCAAATGGTATTCAATGGGTTGGGACTTACCTAATGTAAATCATTATGACCTTTGAAATAAAAACAACAACTGATATTTGCCCAAAATATGGTATTTAATCCATTTGTTGTGTCACCATTTTCGGCATTCGTTTTATGGCGCGCTGTGCTGTGAGCTTACATTTCGCGTGCGCGCCCCACCGCCAGAGCCCACTGCTGTCGCTACCCAATCGCACGGCATAGCGCATGCAGCACCAGCGGCGGCGTATCGCAGCGGCGAACGAGGGCTAAATTCACCAAATCGTGGCCCCACAACCCTCGGTTTGTGCGATAAAACGAATGTGTGAGACTCAGCGTTTTCGCCAGGAAAAAATTTACCCGTGGCGCAAAACCACAAACATATATGTCGGAAAAATTACCCGTGGCGCATGTATTGCATTCAAGCACGGGATGCCGCGCCGCAGGGGTAGGAGCAGGGCCGGGAGTCATCAGATATCGCCCAATTTCCCGTTGCCCGACTTTTCAATGTGAAATTTGCAACATCGGAAATGGAAAACAAAAATTAGAAAATTACCCAATGTTAGTGTAAAAGTACATATTTTACCGTATGAGTGGTTATTTTTAGCAAAATTATCGACTTGTTTGACAAATTGATCGACGCAAATTGAACATGTGCATCGAAAAAAAAACCTACGGAACACACACTAGAAGGTCTGCCAGAGTTTCGGCAGGCCCCGCACTGCGAGAGAGGTAGCTAGCTAGTGCGCCAACTGCCTTGTAAGTTGCACTCTTAAAAAGTGCCGAAAAGGAACGAAAATGCAAGATTATTACGATCGCACCTATTCTAGACTATCTATTATTTTACTTACATGTTTGCAAGGCTTTTAAAACAAATACGAGAACAATTACCTGCAAAACGGCACAAAAATGCACTGATAATCTCGATATAATTTTCTAACTCGCTCGGACGGGACCAGGTGAACTGAACCTAGCACACTTTTGTTGCCAATTTGTGAACGGGCCCGCGTAGACTACACTACACGTTATATGATATCGCTGCCCAGAAATTGGCAACGATCGCAAACGATCTGATTTTCTGCTATGTTCAATCGCTTACTGAAATTCTCGCTCGCGTAACAAGCGCTTGAGTGAATGTTTTACTTCGGGAAAAGTAATATTTTGCTAAAAACTGAGGTAATACTGAATATTCTGTAACTATATTTCCGTAAAAAGATGAATTTGAGCGCGAAACACTGCATTTTTGCAGACCGCTTTATGAGATTCGATCGGATGAAGCGGAGCAGCGGTCCAACTGCCTGTGCTGCGCGGGCGGCCGCCCGGCCGGACGACCGGGTGAGGGTTGGGTGTACGGTGCGTGTTTCTAAAATTATATCGGAGATTTCCTCGTCTCCTCGAAGTGATTTAAGAGCGAGGATGCGCCTTTATTTGGCAATAATATTTGTTGTATTTGTGGAGACAAATAATCAAATAGGAATTATGAAAATGGTGTCTGCAAATATGGGGAAATTATTGATTTTACACATGGCGGTATTATCTCATCAAAATTTTCGGGTGGCGCAAGTTTGAAGAATAAATTTACGCGTGGCGGCACCGCCACGCGAAAACGGCCTGGCGAGAACGTTGGTGAGACTGCTTGAGGCAGAAAAAACTTCCGAGATTATATCGTAAAAACACCTGAATCTTCCAAAAATACAATTTTCCAAACTGCGGAATACTTCCAATTGCTCTAAAATTCGATATTTCAGCAAAGTTCACTGCGAAAATGCGACAAAAAATGACTTACCGATGTCGAAATTGATCGAGTTTCTTGATTCAAAACACGAACCGGATCTATGATTTTTACTAGTACCTCTTGTGTATACTTCACATGCATACTACGTGGTTCAGTCAGCTGTTAGACCACATTACATTAGGAAAAATAGTATATCCCTCCACCCTTGCAATAGCGAAGTTGCATTGCCCACAGTCGAATATCGCGCAAACTACGTGTACAAAAATATGGTCTACGCGCGCGCGCCATGTAACGCCGAATGCCGATGCCTAGTGTAAATGGTCTAACTGGTCTGATTGGACCATTTACTTAGTAGATGTGAAATAACCCAGACACTATACTAGTATAATATATATTAGCAGCGCAATTTATTGCAAAGAACAAAATTTGAGCCATTTTGAAGATTTTTATCGATGGTTTTGGATACATCGCTGCGCCGTAAAATTCGCACCTGCGGTCGGTAAAATTGAAATAAGCAGAACTTCACAAGCAGCTATGTGACAAGCCTCCTTTAATTTGACATGATTTGTTGGCAATTCTTGTTGTATTCTGCATGATTTGTCCTGAAAATAGATTGTAATTTGTATTCTTCAGGTTTTGCCAGTGAGGAACATATATTTTTTCCCAAGAGAGAAGGAGCATCGCACTGGTGAAAGATGGATGCTGATCTGTACGATGAGTTTGGGAATTACATCGGTCCGGAGCTGGACAGTGACTCCGATGAGGACCAAGGTGACCGGGGTGATGCCATGGCAGACTTTGATATGGTAAACAATAATGCTAAACCAATCCTAGAAATTAACTTTTTGGGCAAGTAAAAGAATATTTTTCTAAATCTAGTGACCCCCAAAAAGATAATTGGTTGCCAGTGGAATTTAGCAGCAATGAAATTTGGTGTGTGAAAGCTCATTTTCAGTGGCCCAGTGGGCCTGGGGTAATTTTGAGCATTGGTTATAATGATAATTAATGATTATGATGATGACTATGATGATGGCACTTCTGGTGGTGGTGGTGATGATGATGACAATGGATGTTGATTTACAGTATGAGAACAAAGTACTGGTGATTTTTACTTTAGAAGGATAATGGTTGCATTAATAAATAATATGTCTAAGTAAAACTATTAACACTGTAGTGTTAAGTATTAATTAGCTATATTACCTCTAGTCATTTCCTTATGTTTTTTAAATTTTATTTCAGAGGGACGATGATGACATGGCTGATGATGTTGATGACCATGACGATGAGGATACGGGCCAGGCAGTGGTCCTTCACGAGGACAAGAAGTATTATCCGACGGCAGAGGAGATCTACGGGCCCGATGTGGAGACCATTGTGCATGAGGAAGATGCACAGCCACTCACAGGTAATGCAGGTGTCATTTGTATGACGCACCTCTTGACTCCCGGGAAAGGTGCGTCGTTGTACCGATGTGCGTCACCCTTTTATGAACCATGACGCACCCTCAGTCAGAAAATGTGACTCGCCATTAAGAAACATTGACGCATATTTGAGTCAAAATTGTGACGCACCATTTCATGAAAATGATGGTCCTATTGGTCCTATTGACGAACCTTGTGACGCACCATGGTAAAGTGACCGACTATGACGCACACATGGATCAGTGTTGTGACTGACCTATTGCTTCCATGACGGTACTGTGCGTCATCAATATGGGAGTACATGACGCATCCATGACGCACTTTTCCCAGGGGTCGCGAGGTGCGTCATACAAATGACACTTGCATAAGGTTTATAGTTTTAGTATTTAGTATTGTAGTAATGGCTCAATTCGGCTTGAACGGATGTATCTCTTGATTCAACTTTAATTCAAACTCTTAAGCAATGCTCCACACTAACTTTTTTTTTCACTTGCAAGTAAAATCAGTTTTTTTCAAATTTTACTTGCCCGAATAGAAAACTTACTTGCCCGAAAATGAAAAACAAAGAAAAACATAACAAATATCATGTTCTTACAAATATATGATAATTCCATGTTAATAAGTTACTGAGGTCCGAAGAAATACGTTTTCGCTACATTTTGAGAACCCCATCAGTAAAGTTACAGCAATCAGTAATATTCTGGCATTTATTTTGTCTCATTTATCGTCTGTCGGACTTATTAAATAAGCATACTTTCAATGATGATTATATTAAGTAATAATCAAAACGTTTTCGCATCATTATGATAACGCAATCAGTAACATTTTGGCATTCATTTCGACTGATTTGTCTTCTGTCGGACTTATTAAATAAGCATGATGACGATGATAATTTTATTGACTAATATTCAAAACATTTTGGCTTCTATTTGAGAACGAAAACGGTAAAATCACGGCATTTATGTCGACTCATGACATGTATCGTCTGTCGGACTACTGAAACATCAGTTTTATCATCGCAAAATAAGAGCACGCAGTATCAAAATTAATGCCGATAAAACGATGTCAAACTTATTTAAAATAGTGTTATCATCTTCTCAAAATTAGCAAACAAAGTTACGATAATGCGCTACAAGAAAATGACGCAAAATAAATCTGAAACATCGTTTTCATCATCGCAAAATAAGAGCACGCAGTATCAAAATTATTGCCAATAAAACGATGTCAAACTAATCTGGAATATCGTTATCATCTTCTTGTAATTAGTGAACAAAGTTACGATGATGCGCTTCGAGATTATGAGGCAAAATAAATCTGAAACTTCGTTTTCATCATCGCAAAACAAGAGCAGGCAATATCAAAATGATTGCCGATACAGCGATGTCAAACTAATCTTGAAAATCGTTATCATCTTCGTGAAATTAGCGAACAAAGTTACGATAATGCGCTTCGAGAATATGACGCAAAATAAATCTGAAACTTCGTTTTCATCATCGCAAAATAAGAGCAGGCAATATCAAAATGATTGCCGATAAAGCGATGTCAAACTAATCTGGAATATCGTTATCATCTTCTTGAAATTAGCAAACAAAGTTACGATAATGCGCTTCGAGAATATGACGCAAAATAAATCTGAAACTTCGTTTTCATCATCGCAAAATACGAGCAGGCAATATCAAAATGATTGCCGATAAAGCGATGTCATACTAATCTGGAATATCGTTATCATCTTCTTGAAATTAGAGAACAAAGTTACGATAATGCGCTTCGAGAAAATGCAGCTTTTTATAAGTTTTAAAACTTAATCGCGGACGATAAACAGTCTAAATGAGTGCAGTAATTTGCGCTAATTTATAACTCCGACGGACGATAAATGAGTCGGAATTATTTCCGTAGTTGTGTAGTTTTATAGTTATACAGTCAAACCTGTCTTAGCGGCCACCTGTCTATAGCAGCCAACCTGCCTATAATGGCCACTCAAAGTGATCCCTTGCAGAGAAAAACAGTGTAATTGAACCTGTCTATAGAGGTCACCTGTCTACAGTGGCCACATTTCTTGTCTCCCTTGGGTGGCCACTATAGACAGGTTTGACTGTAGTTGCCCGATCGGGCAACTAACATAGACCATTTATGACATTTTACTTGCCCGACAAGAATTTTTACTTGCCCCGGGCAATCGGGCAAGCGTTAATGTCGAGCGTTGCCTTAAGCCCTCTGCAGACAGAGCCGACTCGACCCAATCCGACTGGTTTCAATCAGGCTAGAGTTGGGCCCGGTCGGTCGCATCCGATTCATCGTGTTGAATCGGCCCCAACTGGCATCCGAATGTCTTTCGACTGGCAAAATGTGTGTCACGCGGCACTGAAAACTGAGCTGATCCGAATGAAAAACAGTCAAATCGGGTCGAGTCGGCTCTGTCTGCAGAGGGCTTTAGGCTAGTGCTATCTTATACCAAAATGGTCTAATCTATACTTAGTTGGTTCATTGTTTCCTGTGATCCATGTTTTATTTTATCTTTAGAATAATTCTGTCTGGCTATCAATTGTGAAATTTGTGCCTATACACTGTCTTTATATTTTCTGATTTTTGAAATAGCATACCTCTTATTATTATTTGTTTTATGTTACATTGACAGAGCCTGTTATTGCACCAGTGAAGCAGAAGAAATTTACTCTGAGTGAACAGCAGCTACCAGCCACTGCATATGACATGGAGTAAGATTAATACATTATCATTATCAACTATTTTTACATTCTTGTTCATTGCAATCACAGGACATAATTTTGTGTGCAAAGGTCATACAGCATTGTTATTGCAATATTTAAATTATTATTTGTGTATTTTTATGAATAGATTTGACCTGGGTTAGAAACCAGAACATGCTGTATGGAACTTTTAAAATTTTAGATGTTGAAATGTTTTTCAAAAAGTTTTGCTCATAATGACCTTTTTAATATGTGATACTAAATGAATAAATTAATTTGATATCATATTCTAGATTTCTGTAAAAGGCTCAATTTCAAAATAAATCTAAATAAGAGAGAAAATAGAATAAGAAACTAACCATCAAATAGGTTAAAGGGATCTAGTAACTTTGTTGACATGTGCAAAAAGTGATGAATGGTTGATGCAATGTATATTGTTGTTATCCCTGTCCACAGGGTATTGTGTGAACATTTCAAGTCAAATAGACATTGCATGGCCAAGTAATGAGCGAAAATGCAAAGTGATAGTCACTAACTCACTGCACTCACTTTGTACACAGTAAGAAAAACTCCACCGGAGTTTTTCTTATCTGAATACTTTGATCGTACATATCTTTGTAACGAAAGGGAAATTTGAAAAACCGAAACCTGTCCCATGATTTTATTGGTAATATGAATACAACAAGGTATGAGGGAACCACTAGAAGGAAAATTTTATTTTGAGGATTTGGACAATGTTACTAAGTCCCTTTAATCTTCCTTGCCTCTCAAGAAAAACACTGCAACATTCTTGTCTTTGTACTTTGTAACAGATACTTGGCTGATATGATGGACAATGCCACACTCATCCGCAATGTTACATTGGCAGGCCACTTGCACCACGGGAAGGTTTGTATCGTACAAGTCGATCTGCTCCAATTCGATCTCAAAATGCCACCCGTTTCTTACCATTTCAGAAGGTTCCTCAGTCATATTTTCCAATCATCAAATAGTTATTCATGCGTCATGATTATTATTTCATGCTGAGCGATGCCTAGGCAAATTGTTTCATTTGCACTCAACAATCCCCAAATATTGCCGCTGTACCTACTTTATAAGTTTCAATGTACTGTAAAGCCCGGCACAGACAGAGCCGACTCTACCCGATCCGACTGGTTTCAGCCAGGCTAGAGTTGGGCCTGATCAGTCAGAGCCGATTCAACATGTTGAATCAGACCCGGATAACTTCCGACTGGCTCTCGACAGGCAAAATTGGAGTTGAGAAGCAATGCATATTGAGCCGATTCGACTGAAAACCAGTCAGATTGGGTCGAGTCTGCTGTGTCTGCGCCGGGCATAATGCATGTATGTATTTCATAGTTTTCAACCCATTGTGAAAAGTTAAAGTCCTTCCTGTGCCAAATTTAGCACATAAGGTGGCGCCTATCTCCTATTCATTAGCCCTAGGCCACACGTCTACTAAATGTAGCACAAGCTACAGAAGGGGGCCAGTCCTGTGGTAACTCGTGTGATTAACTTTCCCTTCTCCGTTCTATACATGCCGAGCGCCTGGCTAGAAGGCAGAAGGTACCATTTTTTAAAGTCTTTGGTATGACCCGGTCTGGGTTTGAACCCGGGACCTCCCGTGCATGAGGCAGACACTCTAACTGCTAAGCCACCATGCTCGGATTGTGAATAGTATACACAGATAATCCTGCATATATGTTTTTGATGGTTTGAGGTGTATCCCTCTTTACGCAAGTAGCAAGAAATTTGCAGATATTGCAGCTTTACCAAAATAACATATTGATGTGATTCTCTGGTAATGAATGGCATAAGTTATCAGAAAATGGCATCTATGATGAATGATCTTGTGAGAAGTGACAAAAGTATGCAAGAAATTATATCAGTAGAGCTCACTTTTGTGAGGTGAAAATTGAATCCATTGTTTATATTAGTAGATTTTATAGATAATGACAAAGATTTGTATAAAATGAACACTTTAACAAACATGTAGATGTTTTTATAAATCAGCATAATATGCAGTTTATACTATATTATATTATCTTTAGTATCATATTTTCGTCCTACGATTTTTTGTATCTCTCAGACTACATTTGTTGACTGCTTGTTGGAACAGACACACCCAGACCTTAGGACAAAGGATGGCAAACATGTAAGTAATTTATATGATAGCTTTAATTAATCAAACTAATATGACTCGCGGTAAAAATGAATAAATAGTGATTCACTGGAATCAGTAACTATGTTATCAAAGCAAGAATGATATTTATTGTAGTCTATTTACCCTACCTCCAGACCCAGCTGTTGTAAAATCACACATTAGTGTTTTCTATCCCTTTTTTTAATATAATAACACAGTTAGACGGGAAACAATGTAGTCATAATAGTTGACCTTACAAAAAAAAAGAATGTGTTCCTGTTTTAGTTGAAAGAGTTGTTAATTTGTACATATATCAAAGCCTTGTCAAAGAATTAAAGATCATATGTTTGTGTTAATTTTTTTATAATTATTATTATGTGGGTTACCATTTTTACCTGCATACGTGTTTTAGAAACCAATATATAAATAAATGTAACAACAAGGGATTATGTATCAAATATTGACTAAATGTTTGTATGTTTTGTTTCAGCTCAAGTATACAGACACACTCTTCACCGAACAAGAGGTAAGACTATCCAGTGAAATGATTTTGATATAAGTCAGTGTCACCAGTAATACGATATCCCTTTGATCCTTGCAAGGGTTTTAATATTAATTTTGTGTAAGCACTCTGCAACTCCTCATCATCTCATTACCATAGATGATGAGGTTCTAATCCAGTGCCATAGCAACCAGAGATGCTCTCTGCTCCCTGATTGATCCATCCTCTGAGACCACTCAGTGTCTCCCTGGATCTACAATCGGGGGGACATCTTTATACATCATCATTTGTCTTTATGTAATTTTGTAAAACAAATGAAAACTTTTTTAGTATAATTAGGATCTGACCTTAACTCAAGACCTCTGAGTTTATCATTTATAAAATGTAAACAAAGAAACGGACTAGACAAAAGAAAAAAGTGGCAACCATGAAAAAATGGTTTATATAATTTTTAAAAAGGCTTTGTTATAGCTGTTATTTTCCATAGCCAACCTAAATGCAAGTCTGGCTTTAGGCCTCCAGAATGATTCAAATAACTTGCCCAACATGGCCACAGTTGTAAAAATCTAATGTCAAGCTTTTAATTTTTTTTATTTTGTATTAATGTTGCCAGAGAGGAGTGAGCATCAAGGCTCAGCCTGTCACTCTCGTCTTGCCAGACTGCAAGGGCAAACACTTCCTCATCAACGTCATGGACACACCAGGTAATGATATCATTTATTTATTTATTTTTTAATTTTTTAATAACAGGCATCATTATAATAGATTAATAATAAAAATAGGTTAGATGTATAGCGCCTATTATGATACAATATAATCTCAGAGCTTCGTCTGACACTAGTATTACCCGGTCACATGATACAATACCAGTCCACTCACATTGAGTGCACAATCTCTGCTCCCTGAGGACAATTTCTTTCATTTTCTTATTTATTGATGTTAATTTATTGCATTTTATTCATATGTAGGTCATGTGAATCTCTCTGATGACGCAATTTTGTTTTTCCACATCTCTAACAGTGTGGTGATCTTTGTTGCAGCTTGTTCTGTAATGGTGAATTGACCAAACATTTCGTCCGGGAGCAACTGACTGTCTCGTAATTTTCCTTTGCAAATGATATAAATACAATTTTCATTGATTTGTTAAACAAACATTATTTCATGTAGGTCATGTGAATTTCTCTGATGAGGCGACGGCATCGTTTCACATCTCCGACGGTGTGGTGATCTTTGTTGATGCTGCAGAGGGTATAATGTTGAACACGGAGCGTCTTTATCAAGCATGCTATGCAGGAACGTCTTGCCGTTACAATCTGCATCACAACACTCATTTTCATACGGAAGAAGTATTAAATTATATCTGAAATGATTCCTTGTAGGTCATGTGAATTTCTCTGATGAGGCGACAGCGTCGTTTCGCATCTCTGACGGTGTGGTGATCTTTGTTGACGCGGCGGAGGGTGTCATGCTGAACACGGAGCGGCTGATCAAACACGCCGTGCAGGAACGTCTTGCCGTCACTATCTGCATCAACAAGATCGACAGACTGGTGCTAGAGCTGAAGCTTCCGCCCACAGATGCCTACTACAAGCTCAGACACATTGTAGATGAGATCAACGGCTTGCTCAGGTCAGTGTTGAACAACGGGGATCTAAACAAATGATAATTTGTTGCCAATTTGAGGAATACATAGTTGTATGATTGTTGGGCTGTGGGCTCAGAGGGAAAATATTGACAGACTGGTGCTAGAGCTGAAGCTTCTGCCCACGGATGCCTACTACAAGCTAAGACACATTGTGGATGAGATCAACGGCTTGCTCAGGGCAGTGTGCGATGCATTGACACATTTACTATTATCTGTTCTTGGATGGATTTTATTTTAGAGCAAAATCAAATGCTATATTGTTCTTAAAATTAACAAGTCATACTTTTCATCGCTCTATGTTCAGAATAATCTGAATTTGTAAAGGTATTGTATTTGAAAAAAACAAATAGGGGGATTTATACATTTGAACATTTATTGCCAATTTTATGATTATCCATTGTTCTGGTGATAGTGGTGTTACGATCTACACAGGTACGTAGGGTGACATCAAAATGCTTCCGCACCTTTTATATACATGTATTTAAACTCTCTTTGTCGCAACATTACGAACTCGGATGATACGGATCAGAAGATTGTTTCGCCGTTGCTAGGCAACGTTTGCTTTGCCAGCTCGGCAGTACAGTGTGTGCTTCACACTAGCATCCTTTGCCAAGATCTACACAGATCTGTACTGTGACATCAACGTTTAACATCCATTACTGTCTCACATTATGCATAATATCTTGAAATTCTCTTTGTCGCAACAGTACGTACTCAGATGATGCAGATCAGAAGATTGTTTCACCGTTGCTTGGGAACAAATGCTTTGCCAGCTCGACAGTACAGTGTGTGCTTCACGCTAGCATCCTTTGCCAAGATCTACACAGATCTGTACTGTGACATCAACGTTTAACATCCATTACTGTAATATAATATCTTGAAATTCTCTTTGTCTTAACAGTACGTACTCTGATGATGCGGATCAGAAGATTGTTTCACCGTTGCTAGGCAACGTTTGCTTCGCCAGCTCCCAGTACAGTGTGTGCTTCACGCTAGCATCCTTTGCCAAGATCTACACAGACACGTACGGTCTCATCGACTACCAGCAGTTTGCCAAGAGGTTGTGGGGCGACATCTACTTCAGTCAGAAGACGTAAGTACATCAGTTTTGATCTATTGGATGATCTATTTACAGTTCTTCACCCATTTAGAGGTGAAATATTACACGATCTACACAGAAATGTATGTATGTTTAGAGGTTCCTGTTTGGGGTGACATAGATCTATTTTTAGCCAGATTACATAAGATCATGGATAACAGCCCTACCCTCCTCCCAAGGAAGAAAAAAAACCACTTTTATAAATAGTAAGATCTTCACAGATACGTACGGTGACATTGACTATCAGCAGTTTGCAAAGAGGCTGTGGGGCGACATCTACTTCAGCCAAAAGATGTCAGTATTAGGCCATAGATCCATTTGCCAATATTTTATTGTGGGTTCAAGCAAAATTGTATAGAAATGGGATGAGATCTCCGAGAAGCAAATGTGTCATATGTTTAAACCTTATCCAATTTTGTTAAAATATTTTCTGCTTCTGGCTTATGTTCTTCCTTTGTCTTTGCGTATTTAAAAGTGATCTTATTTGTTATTCTGTTCATACACGTATGTCTTGTGATTTCTGTGATCCAAGTAACAGCCTAGATCTGTTGACTTGGTATTTTTTTTTGTTCTTGTCTACGTGTTTGAATGATAAAAAAGTACACTGATTACCAGCTTCCTGAAGCATTGAGTTTAAAATGTCTTCCTTTTTTTTTCTCAGGCGAAAATTCAGCCGGAAGCCCCCAGTGAGCACAGCCCAGAGAAGCTTTGTGGAGTTCATCCTGGAGCCCATGTACAAGCTCTTTGCTCAGGTATGTTATCACTAACATTGTACAGATTTTTTGTTCCTATTAAAGGGTACCACCACCCAAAAATAATATTCTTATTATAGAAAGGTACCATCTTTAGTATTCCATTCCTTCAACAAGTTCACAAAAATATGTTTTCAGAAAAAAAAAATATAATTGGAAAACGCATCACCATTCTCAACCATGCATTCATGCGGTCTGAATTGCGTAGACTATATGCATGCAGAGCCAGAGTGCACTGTGCAGAGCGAATGAATCATCCGGGAATCTATTGACGTACGCGTGAAAGCATTGGCGCACTCGCAAATGCTTGGCCCGTATGGAACCAGGAAATAGCAGTGGTTCCGTAAGTGGTGGAAATTAATTGCTTTGTTTATGAATTACACAACCCTTTGCAAAATGTTGGGTATCTATTTGATATCACAAAACGGTACCAAAACATATAATAATGTGTTGTCCTTTGCCTGGTGGTCCCCTTTAAGTATTGACCCAGTTGATAGCTGGAAGTTTAAAATTAGGGTGGTATGTGCAAAAATGCATGGGCTCAGGGCGATTTAGCCCCTAAAATGCAAAAAAAAAAGAGCCCCCCAGAATTTAAAAAGAGGTCCCATAAATGTCAACAGAGTTCAATGACAAACAAATTTTAATGTGCTTTTGTCATATAGGTAGCTCTACCAAAAATAGATAATACAATTTGTTCCTTGTGTGAAATCCTAATTCCCCCACTAACCCCATTGCGTAATCCCACTCCATATTTCTGATCACCAAATTTTCCATTGTTCAGCACTGACCCTAGAATTCATGGTTGATAATTATTATGTTTGAAATCAAGATTGTTCTATTTACAGTTGGTAGGAGTTGTTCAAAAAAATACACAGGTGCTGAGGGTGAATTCGCCCCCGAAAATGCCAAAAAGAGCCCCTGAAATTTGAATAGAGTGCAATGCAAATCAAATTTTGGATTGTTATTTTCATGCAGGCAAGCTTGAAAAGTAGCCCCCGAAAAAACTTCTTAGACCGACATCAAATATATCAGATATTCTATGTTCAGATAGATACAGATTTTGCGAGATGTTGAAACCACTACTGCATGTCTGCCTTGTAAACTTAGTAGACTATTATCCAACTTATCTGATCTTGATATCTATGTTGTCTTTCGAGGTGGGGGTAGGAGATGTTTATCACTCTACTTCCCTCATGTGTTTAACTTGATAGACTGATACCCCTTTCACTTGTGGTTTCTGTGGTATGGTCTACAAGTACTACGTTAATACGTGTGGTTTGCGGTTGCACCATGTAAGAGGAGAGGATTGGTGAGTCCTGAAAAGGACTGTTTGGTATTCTTTCTAGGATAGTCCTAAAAAGGACTGGGTAGTCCTAGAAAGGACTGTTGGTAGTCCTAGAAAGGACTGTTGTTATAGTCCTGAAAAGGACTGTTGGTATTCTTTCAAGGATAGTCCTAAAAAGAACTGGGTAGTCCTAGAAAGGACTGTTGGTAGTCCTAGAAAGGACTGTTGTTATAGTCCTGAAAAGGACTGTTGGTATTCTTTCAAGGATAGTCCTAAAAAGAACTGTTAGTAGTCCTGGAAAGGACTGTTGGTATTCTTTCTTGAGCTTTTTGTTCTAATAATAAGAGCTACAGCGCCGGTATAGTTATTGTAAGGAGAGGGTGGATGGTAGGACGTAGTACTACGTTATCTTTTATCACATTGCTGTTGTCTTCACACATTTGTGATATGTACAGGTAGTAGGAGACGTTGATTCCACTCTGCCCGGTGTGCTGGATGAGCTGGGTGTCCACCTGACCAAGGAGGAGATGAAACTCAACATCCGCCCGCTCCTCAAACTCATCTGCAGAAAGTTCTTTGGAGACTTTACAGGTACGGCCAAACCCGACTATCTATAGAGTGGTCAAGTGTGTGACGTCATCATTTTTTAGAATTTCCAAATTTTATCTTTATTTTCCGAAAGAGCATCAAAAAGTAATTGAAAATCAATCAAATATGTTAAGTATGGCCTGAGATATGCCCATCTGAATGCATTTATTTTAATAGGAAATCACTGTTATTTTGCTCTGGTTTATAACATTACGAACCAGAGCAAAATAATGATTTCCTATTCGAATCTATTTATTCAGATGGTCATATCTCAGCCAACACATATTCTATTGTTTTTCAACCTTTGGGCATTGATTGTTATGTTTTTTAGCTCATCCGGCCCGAAGGGCCCGATGAGCTTATGCCATGCCGTGGCGTCCGTCGTCCGTCCGTCCGTCCGTCCGTCCTTCCGTCCTTCCGTCCGTCCGTCCACAGTTTTCAAAATGCTTCTTCTTCGTTATTTTTCAACCGATTTTGATTCTGATTGTTTCATAAGATAGGGCTAGGAGGGGGATTTAAAACTTCTACACAGAATCGTGAAATTCATTATATATGCTAATTTATGCAAATTTATTCGAAATCACAAAAAATGCTTCTTCTCCTTCATTTCTTGACCGATTTTGATTTGGTTTGCTTTATCTGGTAGAGCTAACTTTGGTACACTAAACTTCTACACAGAATTTTGAAATTTTTCTCCATTAATTAATTATGGTAATTTATGCAAATTTATTCCAAAAATCACAAAAAATGCTTCTTCTCCTTCATTTCTCGACCGATTTTGATTTGGTTTGCTTTATCTGGTAGAGCTAACTTTGGTACACTAAACTTCTACACAGAATTTTGAAATTTTTCTCCATTAATTAATTATGGTAATTTTTCATTGATTTATTTATTTATTTATTTATTTATTTATTTATTTATTTATTTTTATCATTTATTTATTTTATTTTTTTTTATTTATTTATTTTTTTATTTTATTTTTTTTAATTTATTTTTTTTTTTTTGTACCACATGAAATTTGCAATATTTGATGTTGCGAGATGCCGGATGAGCGCTACGTCATTGACGTTCTGGTTTGGAAAATGGAAGTTTAAATTGAGAAATTCTGATTATAGATTTTTATGATGTCACAGCTTCGGTACTCTATAAAGACCGCTCAAGGGAGGCAGAAAAGTGGTCTTTGTAAGCAGGGGGTCTTTGCAGACATGTCTATTTATTGCAAACTGGAACCTAGGGAGTCACCTTATAAATAGTACAGCCTCTTTAGGACATCTATTGTCACTCTATTTGATGTTGTCTATAGACGTCTGAAAAAACAAAGCACACATTTATCGTTTTGCTGCTATGAAATTTCCTTTGTGCTCTGTTCTCAATAGGTGAGCTGTGCAACCCCAAAACACACACACACACACACACACACACACACACACACACACACATACTTGTAAGCACCGGCAAACGGGGACTCTTGACTCTTTACCTGGAAAATGGGGACTCGAGAAAAACAAAGGATAGGGGGGTTCCTCATACAGCTAATGCACATCTAGGCCAGGGGGAGGGGGGTATCCAGGTAATATCACATGAGGGCGGTATAGTAGTTTTCTTGCCGATCACGACACACGCACGATGTAAACCACACACTCCGATACACACAAAAATTTCACATTTACATTCCAATCGGGGACGAGCTTCAGAACGGGCAGCAGTTCAATTAGTTACATTCTAAACGTGGACAAGCAGTGCTTTCTCATTGTAATTCTAACCGCGGACATCCGCAGTTGGAGTGTGTCCGCGATTAGATGGTGTTTTGTCACATGTATGTCCCCGATTTGGGGGTGTTTACAAACACACACACACACACACACACACACACACACACACACACACACACACACACACACACACACACACACACACAAATGCACAAACTGTTAATTTTTCATTGTGTGATCATAACTTAATTACTCAACTTTCTCATCGGAAATAGTGAATATCATACCCCAATAACATTTTCCTCTCCCATGATCTGTCTGCATTTTTTAAAAATTGGTCATTATTGCTTTCTTATTTCAGGGTTTGTTGACATGTGTGTGCAGCACATTCCTTCCCCAGCAGACAATGCCAAGAACAAGGTGGAGCACTGCTACACTGGACCAGTTGACTCTGACCTGGGGGACTCCATGATCGACTGCGATCCTGAGGTATGATAATAATAATAATAATATAAATATTTATAAAGCGCACTTATCTAAAAAAATTACTCAAGGCGCTATATTACACTACAAACAAAACAAAGAACATTCAACAGTATTAGCTCTCTACAAAATTTAGCAAACTACTTACAAATAAAATTCTGATCACTAATATACAGACTCTATAGACTAAACCTTATAGCACGATATTGGTTTTCTCTACCAAGATGTCCCCTTGGCATGACACAAAATGGATGCTCCATGCAATTGCTTAGAGCATCTGTTCTTTTTGTCATGCTGTGGGTGTCTCATACATGCAATAAGTAAATCAAGCAAGCAAGCACTACTACAGAGGACCAGTAGACTCAGACCTGGGGGACTCCATGATCGACTGTGATCTGGAGGTATGTTACAATCAATGAAGATGATCATCATCATCATCATCATCATCATCATCATCATCATCATCATCATCATCATCATCATCATCATCATCATCATCATCATCATCATCATCATCATCATCATCATCATCATCATCATCATCATCATCATCATCATCATCATCATCATCATCATCATCATCATCATCATCATCATCATCATCATCATCATCATCATCATCATCATCATCATCATCATCATCATCATCATCATCATCATCAAGAAGATCATAACGTGATCATGATCATATGTATACATCTTGCATACACCCAAGATGTATGCATCTAAGCAGATAATTTCAAATGTAGCCTCAGCAAATATAATTGTACTCTTTTTTTTCTTTCATTGAAATGTATTCTTTTCCCTGATTTCCATTTAGGCACCACTGATGCTGCACACGACCAAGATGTACAGCACAGAAGACGGTGTTAGCTTCCATGCCTTCGGGCGAGTGATGAGCGGTACCATCCACGCCAACCAGGAGGTGCGCGTCCTCGGAGAGAACTACACGCTGGAGGACGAGGAAGATTCTCGCATCACCATGGTCGGCAGACTGTGGATCTCCGAGGCAAGGTGAGATGACTTGATACTTGAAGAAAATATCCCCTTAAAAGCGCCATTCGGTGCTGTCCTGTGCCCCGTTTCATAAAACACTTGCAATTGTTGGAAGTGTCCAATTATTGTAACTATTAGGTCAACAGCCAATCGACACGGAGCATTTCAGCTGTTGCTATGGTAGTTACAATAATTGGACACTTACAACAATTGCAAGTGTTTTATGAAATGGGGCACTGGAGAGGCAGTGCAGTGCCTCTCTGGAGAGGCAGTGCAGTGCCTCTCTGGAGAGGCAATGCAGGCAGTGCAGTGACACGATAACTCTTGAGCATTCACTCACAGAAATGGATTACTAGAAGTGTAGCGCAAGGTGGCACAATCAATCAAAATTTGTGTATGCATTTCCCTAAACGGTAACCCATCACCAAGAAATGGGCGGTTATTGGTTAAACTATGATTGTTTTTTTAATTCTCATCGCTTTTAATGTCTGGACTTGCGACCTCTTAAGAACTAAAATACTGATACTAAGATGTACTACAATGACCCTTATATTTAAACTGAATTTCCTCAATCTTGTGAGGTAAATTATTGTAATGAATAAAAGTGAATTAACAGTCCTAACCTGAAATTTGTTTTTGCCCCCAAAGGTATAAGATTGAAGTGAACCGGGTACCAGCCGGTAACTGGGTGATGATCGAAGGCGTGGATGAGCCCATCGTCAAGACAGCAACGCTCACAGAGAGCAGAGGCCTCGACGAGGTGTACATCTTCCGGCCGCTCAAGTTCAACACATCGTCGGTGATCAAGATTGCCTGCGAACCGGTCAACCCATCTGAGCTGCCCAAGATGCTGGACGGTCTGCGCAAGGTCAACAAGAGCTACCCTCTCATCACTACAAAGGTTAGAGTCAGTGTTGGCTAATTCATTCAAACCCGGGGGGGGGGGGGGGGGGGGGGGTCGGGGGGGAGAATGAAATGTATTGGGGGGTTGGACTACTTTTCAAGCCAACCCAAATAAAACAAAACAGAGCCATCAAGAAGATTGTTGTTGCTATTTTTGTAAATTCTACCTCAACTAAAAAATTTGATTTTGATTTTGATTTTAGATTTCTTTTGGGCTGACTAGAATACAAATGCTACGTTTGTTATTTTCTTAATTTTGTATTTGTACCAATTTGCTACTTCAAACTAAATTTTGTAACTGGTTTGCCACAGGTGGAGTAGTCAGAAAAACATGTGATCCTCGGCACAGGAGAGCTGTATCTAGACTGTGTCATTTTATCCTTCAATTTGAAGGTTTTCTTTCGGACTGAATAGAAATAGCAGTGTTGTATTGTTGTTTTAAGTAAGCATATAATTGTATTCCTTCAAACTCAATTTTGTTCATGGTTTTCCACAGGTTGAGGAGTCGGGTGAACATGTGATCCTGGGGACGGGAGAGCTGTATCTTGACTGTGTCATGCATGACCTCAGGAAGATGTACTCGGAGATCGGTAAGTAAAGATGCATTGTCTACTGCACACTCCATGATCCAATCCTGTTCCCATGAACAACTGGGTATCTGAGCTAGATTAGACGTGCAGCATGTAGTTTCAATCCTTGATCATTCATCAGATATGATCGTATCATGTTGTAGAATAAGTGTGCGGGAGCCTTAAAACTGCGCTAGTTGGTATTAAAGCTTGAAATCCCTTCAATTCTTCTTTTTGTGGATGACTCTTGCCAAATATACATTTGGGATATTTTGAGTTTAGTTCTGAGCAAAAGCTGGGTTGAAATATATGTGCTCTGAACAGTTCTTTCATCACCGTGCATGATGGGACAGTTCTCAAATTGTACACGTCCCTGAAAGTAAATGTACTCTTCTGTACAGTTCTCTTTAAGCAGAACATTTGTGTATGTAAAAAGAAGAAATTTGTAAGCACTCTGCAACTCCTCATCATCTTATTACCATAGATGATGAGGTTCTAATCCAGTGCCATAGCAACCAGAGATGCTCTCTGCTCCCTGATTGATCCATCCTCTGAGACCACTCAGTGTCTCCCTGGATCTACAATCGGGGGGGACATTATTTATATCCAGTGTTCAAAATTAGCCTGGGCCTGTTGGCCCGAGGTCACTCAAAATTAGCTTTGGACCACCAAATGTAATTAATGCTGAATTCCCTGAGTGGGCAACCAAATATAATACTAACAATGTTTAATGTTTTTTTGTGTGTTTGGGGCCACCAGATACAGGTTTCAGCCTGTCTGGGCCACAAGACTAAACAAATAATTTATAATATTATTATATTGGTAAACTAACATGTTCAACTTTATGTGCAATCCTTGCCTGATGTTCAAGAAAAGCTATTGGTTATACCATACAAAATCCTTCGTCCATACATAAGTTGAAACTATGATAGGGAAGCCTCTGTCAAGCTTTCACTGCCACTGGTGGTTTTTATTTAGGGCTTTAGAAAAGTTTAAGATACACTAAGTATGAGAATTGTGAAAACAGAATCAATATTAATTACCTAACGGCATATTCATGACTGCAATAATGATTGTTTATTGTTTGATGTGCAGATATCAAGGTCGCAGATCCTGTGGTCGCATTCTGTGAGACGGTTGTGGAGACCTCCTCACTCAAATGCTTCGCTGAAACACCAAACAAAAAGTAAGACACTTTTTTTAAAAGAGATATTTAAAAAAACAAAATTATTCACATTAGGAAAGTTTGTTGAGTACGTATTTGTATATTCTAATTAGTTTCTTATTATGTATTTTTGTATACTATCTTTTTTGTTTTGTGTGTAAACTGGCCGCAATTAAGTCATTTTACTGCAATGGCAGTATTTTTTCAAAGGATCCATTAAAATTGTCAAAATCTACTAAACTCACTTTGAAGTGTAGCGGCTCTCACATGCCTTGTTAAATTTGTATTACCAATAGAAGCATGGAGCAGGTTTCAGTTTTCCAAATTTGTCTTTCGTTATAAAAATATTTATGATTGAAGTATTCGGATATGAAAGTCTCCCAAACTGTGTACAAAAATAGTGCATTGAGTTAAAAAATATCACTTTTCATTTTCACTCTTTCCTAGAAACTCGGTCATGTGACATTCATTTACCATGGAATTTTCACACATCACTCAGCAGACATATCAGATTACAGTCATACACATTTTAACAACCATTCCTCAGTTTTTGCACATGGCAACAAAGCTAGTAGATTTGATAACTAACTAAGTAAACAAATAAATTATACGTTTTTATTGAGATATATAGATATATAGATATAGGAATACAATTAATGATTTGGTAAGAATTAATTAAAATGGTTTATTTTTTCAGGAACAAGCTAACAATGATCGCTGAACCACTTGAGAAGAATCTGGCAGAAGACATTGAGAATGAAGTCGTGCAAATCACATGGAACAGGTAAAGACACTTTTTATTAATCAAATGGCCCCCCCAAATTATCATTTATTAGATGTTTTTTTATATAATAATGATTAAAGATAGTTCGCCACATAATAATTGTCATCTTTTTTTACCTTTTGTATATGTTGAGTATAATTGTACATGTGGAAATGAATAAATTGAAATTTATTATTTCTGGTCAGTTTCTCTATATGTTTGAAATTTATTATAATTACAATACCTGAAAAATGCATTTAATTTGGGGTTTTTCTGTAAATTATGATGTATGCAAATATAGGAAATGTCAATCTCTGTCAAATTCTAATTTAAAAGTCAGGTAAGAAACCATATTTCATTGACACAGGAAAGACTTTTTTTTTTTCTAATTTGCTCATGGTTGGTTTTTGATGACATGTTTTCTGGCTTATTGTCCTGTAGGAAGAAGCTGGGAGAGTTCTTCCAGACCAAGTACGACTGGGATCTGCTCGCTGCCAGGTCTATCTGGGCCTTTGGACCAGATGCGACAGGACCAAACATCCTCGTTGATGACACACTGCCATCAGAGGTAGGCCCTGGTTTCTAATGGCTACCAGGCATTTAATTTGGACGCTAGAAACTCTTGTATTGGCCACCAACGACACAAGACTCAAATCTATCTGATGATTAATTTAGACCACCTAAAAGAAAATCTAAAGGGAGATCCCAGTCTATACGTCAATAAATATTGTAGGAATGATTGTAGTAGGAACTACTAAGAATTCTTGACATTGTGGATGCATCATTATTCAGTTATTACTAGGTTTTGATGATGAGATCCTGGTCTCTGTCACTTTAGTCCACTTTGACCAGTACACATTGATAGCATACCTGATTTGAATTGTTACGACGTGGAAGCATGATTATTTAGTTATTATTAGGTTTGGATGATTAGATCCTGGGAGCAGTGGCCCGATTACGGACCAGCAACATTTACCATGGTAATTAGCATCATTGGCTCTAACTCATTGATGTCAATATGCTAGAATTACGTACAAATCAATAGAACGTAGCAGAGCACACATACCGTCCTTACTCATTCAACCGTAAAGCATATCTAGAGATCAGTGGAACAAGGTCTGGTCCTGGGTCATGATCGTGCTCTCGGCCACTGGTCTTTGTCCCTAAAATCCACTTTTACCCTTACCCTTTGATATTTTTAACTGAGTATAATGCGCCTAGGAATAGAATTTCTAGATTGATGGCTCAATATAAATCCTTGTCTATTATTGATATTGTTATAGGTGGACAAAGACCTTCTGACGTCGGTGAAGGACAGCATTGTGCAGGGATTCCAGTGGGGCACCAGGGAAGGACCTCTATGTGATGAACGTAAGTTGCTTTGATTTCATCCAAGTTCAGTTTAATTACATTTCATATCCCAAAAGATGTTTTTATTTTCTTGACGTTTATTCCAGTTTTATTTCATAACTCCTAAACCCAATGCCCTCAGGTAAAATATACTGACATTTCTAAACCATTACATGAGCACTAAGTTCATCATTTGAAAAGTGAAACTGAAGTTCAGCGATTCACAGAGGAAATGTTTTGTCTTAATTTGTTTATTCTTGATTCATATTTAAAACATTTCTCACAATGTCTTTGTTTATTCAGGTTGTGATTCTTTGTTTATTCCACCAGTCAAGTAAAACCGTTGGGCTTTCTTTATTAAAACAGCATTAAAAACAACAAGTAAAACATTTATAATTTGTTTCTTCAGCGATTCGTAATGTGAAGTTCAAGATCCTGGATGCAGTGATTGCCAACGAACCAATCCATAGAGGAGGCGGCCAGGTCATCCCCACAGCGAGGAGAGTAGCCTACTCTGCTTTCCTTATGGTAAGAACTGGATGTAAATGTTGATGATGACGACAAATGTGCTATTTATGATATAATTGTAATTATTGTGATGTTGGTGGTGGTTGTGATGATAGTTATGATGACGGATGATGGTGGTGGTGGTGGTGAAGATGATGGTGGTGGTGGTGGTGGTGGTGGTGGTGATGATGATGATGGTGGTGGTGGTGATGATGATGTTGATGTTGATTATGATGATGATGGTGGTGGTGGTGGTGGTGATGCAGAGCTGCCAACTAGTACGGATTTTCCGTAATTGGTACGGAAATTGACAACCATTACGGGAGTAATTTTTTTTTTTTTTTTTTTTTTTTTTTCTTCTTTCTTTCTTTTCCCCCGGATATATCCGGTATCTGTCCGTTTTTTCAATCTCCCTATCATTAATTCTCTTACCATTTGTTTATTTGATTGTTTATTTGTGATACATGTAAAATACCTTCACTTTAGCAATAGATTAGCAGGGTTCAACGTGCCATTTTTTTTCTTCTTTTTCCGGTTACCCGTTCTGCTAAACGTTTTTGCCGATGACGGGCGGTTAACCGTCGTGTAACCGTTTCACTAAACTTATAGTTCATAGAGCCGCGTAGGAAATTACTGATTTCTTCCCCAAATTACTGATTTTGAGCCTTGAGAGTACTGATTTCATGTTCTAGAGGTTGGCAGCTCTGGTGATGTTGATGATGATGATGATGATGACAATGATGATGATAATGATGATGATGAAGATGGTGATGGTGATGATGTAGATTTTTTTATAGAGATGATGATTACCATGAAGGTGATAATAACGATAGTTATAATGATATAAGTTTATTCTCAAGTGGCTAATATGAAAATGTATCATCGACAGTTGCTTTGCACTGTCATGGAATAAAATGTTACCTATTTGATTTAATTGTAATGTGTTTTCTTGTTGTTATGTGCACAGGCCACTCCAAGGCTGATGGAGCCCTACAACTTTGTAGAGGTGCAGGCACCTGCTGATTGCGTGTCAGCCGTCTACACAGTACTAGCAAGGAGAAGGTAAACAACATATCAGTTTTACTCACTTTTGGATGAAATAAACAGTTTGTGTACTACTTTGTTCATTTTGGGACAAAAGCAGATCACTGTTTTACGTTAACAGTCTCTCTGTCAGTTTTTGTAATGCTTGTTAATTTGTAAAAGTCGAACTAGTAAATCGTGATATTCATTCCAGCTTCTTCTTTTTTCGTTTGAGGCAACTTCATTGCAAATTTGTTATCCAATGAATTGTGTCGGGGTCCAAGTTGTTAAAGTTGGGGTTTGGGTTTGGTGGGCCGAGGATGGGGCACTCCAGCAATTAACTAGTTTAGCTTTGAGACTTTGTTTTTTACTAAGCCTAAACACCATCCAGCTGGACACATCTAATGTTTACATTATGTTGAGCACGTACCCTTTGCTTGTTTCCCTGTGCAGAGGTCACGTTACCCAGGATGCACCAGTGCCGGGGTCACCGCTGTACACCATCAAGGCCTTCATCCCAGCCATCGACTCGTTTGGCTTTGAGACCGATCTGAGGACGCACACGCAGGGACAAGCTTTCTGCCTCTCTGTCTTCCATCACTGGCAGGTAAGAATAAATTCACCAACAATTAAATTTCATTCACGTCCATAAACGATATGGAGGTCTCAATGAGGCTCAATCAAATAAGAGCCTGACTTATGATAATGAGGCCCAAGTTTTAGACCGATTGCTGCTCTGGCATTCGTGCCCTTCATCAAGACATTTATTTCCCATTACTGCTCTCAACCCACGAGTATAAATGTAAATTATCCTTATTGCAGGTATGCTCTCTGGGGAGTTGAGAAGGAGCACAATGTAATGGTGCAGGTTTGAACTATTCCCAAATGACTAAGGGTACTAATGAAAACAATGCATTTCTGCGCCACAAATTTTGTCTTTATCTAGACAGGCTCATTTTTATGTGAAATGTTTCCTAGAGGATCAAGAAAGGCAGTCGTTATAGTCGGGTGCTCACTAGAGCAGGATACAGTGACATAGCGTGGTCGGACTGGTTGGGGGGCACGGATACTGTTGGGGGGGGGGCACTCTTATATATTTCTTTATTTTTATACAGATTTTCCCCTTTTTTTTTTCTTTTTTTTTCTTGTAAACCTTTCTTATCATTATTACTGTTTATAAAAGTTTCTTATCATTATTACTGTTTATAAAAGTTTCTTATCATTTTTAATGTTTATAAAAGTTCATTATTATAACTGTTTATAAAAGTTTCTTATCATAATTACTGTTTATAAAAAGTTTCTTATCATTATTACTGTTTATTAAAGCTTCTTATCATCTTCACTGTTACAGATTGTTCCTGGTGACCCGCTAGACAAGGGCATTATCATCCGCCCCCTGGAGCCCCAGCCTGCTACTCACCTTGCGAGAGAGTTCATGATCAAGACTAGGAGGCGCAAGGTAAATATTAGGGGCAGTGATAAAACTAGTAAAAATGGAGCCCACTGAAGGGCGCAATAAAAAATGGTGTTTGATTGTTTTTTTTGTAGTCTTATTTATCCAGGTTAGCCTCTTCAGTGCTCTTTTGCTCTGTTCTCCGAGATGGACCAGCATCTATTATTATTATTTATAACTCGGCCATTGGATAAACTTCTGCACTTTATTGTGCACTCTCCCCACTCCCTGGGGAGCATTCCAGCAGGTGCTACTTTATAGTGCACTCATGCTATATACACACCTTCATTCATGCTAAGTACCCATATTGCACCTGGGCGGGGAGCAGCAATGTGGATAAAGTGCCTTGCTGAAGGACACTAGTGTTCATGAATAATAGATGGTCTTTATAACAGCTTAACTTGACCATAACTGACAAAAAATGAAGACCACATGTTGCTTCGACCATAACTGACAAAAAATGAAGACCACATGTTGCTTCACAAAATCTATGCTAAAAAGAATTGAATAGAATCTTAGCTTTGGTTACTCTTAAAGGAGTGGTCACATTGGACACGACTCCCCACGACTAGACCCACGAATGCAGTACGCATTGGTACAAATCAATGGCAAGCCGTTTTAAACATTTATTCCTATTTCTTGATATCAAGAATTCAATTCTTGATATCACGAAATCGAATTCTTGATATCAAGAAATGCATTCTTAATATCAAGAAATACTTTTCTGTATTGGTAATACTTGATCAAGAATTCGATTTCGTGATATCAATAATTTAATTATTGATATCAAGAAATAGGAATAAATGATAAAACGGCTTGCCATAGATTTGTACCAATGCGTACTGCATTCGTGGGTCTAGTCGTGGGGAGTCGTGTCCAATGTGACCACTCCTTTAGAGAGCAGTCATTATTGATATCAACCATCCCTAAATTTATATCATGGCAATCTTGTTTGTTGTGCAAGGAGTAAGTGAAGATGTCATTATCAACTCATTATTATGTATCAATGATTACATTATGCAATTAATAACACCAATTAAAGGGTACCACCACCCAAAAATGATATTCTTATTATAGAAAGGTAACATCTTTAGTATTCCATTCCTTCAACAAGTTCGCAAAAATATGTTTTCAGAAAAAATATATAATTGGAAAACGCATCACCATTCTCAACCATGCGTTTGTGCGGTCTGATTGCGAAGACTATGAGCCAGAGCGCTCTGTGCAGAGCGAACGAATCATCCGGGATTCTATTGACGTACGCGTGAATAGCATTGGCGCACTCGCAAATGCTTGGCCCGTATGGAACCAGGAAATAGCAGTGGTTCCGTAAGTGGTGGAAATGAATTACTTTGTTTATGAATTACACAACCCTTTGCAAAATGTTGGGTATCTATTTGATATCATAAAACGGTACCAAAACATATAATAATGTGTTGTCCTTTGCCTGGTGGTCCCCTTTAATAAATATTTTCATTTGATTTTAATGCTAAATTAACTGAAAAAATATTTTGTTTTATTGTGCAGGGATTGAGTGAAGATGTCAGTATCAACAAGTTCTTCGACGATCCTATGTTGCTGGAACTGGCCCGGCAAGATGTCATGCTCAACTACCCCATGTAGAACCAACTGGTGTGACGGTCTAACCGGACTAATACAACTATCAGACATATTGGTCCAATATTGGATCTACTGGACTGATGCTCAACTACCCCATGTAGAACCAACTGGTGTGACGGTCTAATTAGACCAATACAACTATCAGACATATTGGTCCAACATTGGATCAACTGGACTGATAAATATATGGAACCAATAGTACTAGTACTATGATATTGGTCCCATGTAGAACCTACTGGACTGATAAACATATTGGGCCAACCGGCTAATTCAACTTTAGTTATATTGGCCCAATGCAGAGCTAACTGGACTAATCAACATATTGGGCTAATACAAATAAATTCAAAACATTTATAGTATGTCCTTTTCTAGACAGGTTCATGTACAGGCAAACAGCTTCATATCAACAAGTACTGTGATGATCCTATGTTGTTGGAGTTGGCCCAGCAAGATTTCATGCTTTACTACCATATGTAGAATCAACTGGACAGGAATGATATGAGACCAATGCAACTATGGTCAAACCTTTACACGAAGACTGCTCAAATGTTATATAAATATTGTTTGATTCAAGCATAGGGAAACTGACCAGAAATAAATAATATAAATGAAAAAGAGCAAAGAAAATGGAATTCCTCCGGGATTCGAACCCGAGACTTCCGGATTGCCAGACCGGCGTTCTACCGACTGAGCTATAGGAAACCCTAGTACAATGTTCGTCCATGAAACCCCTTAGTTTTCAATGCTCGTGTGGTCAGAAGCTATTATAAACCTGACATAAACCCGAAGAATAGAAAACAACTTGATTTCTATCCTTCGGGTTTATGTTTATGGTCTTGTAATCCGGAGGTCTCGGGTTCGAATCCCGGAGGAATCCCATTTTCTTTGCTCTTTTTCATTTATATAAATATTGTTTGTTACAAGCTGGTGGTCTTTTAAGACTGGTTTATACACAGGCAAACTGCTTCATATCAATAAGTTATGTTGATGTTCCTATGTTGCAGGATGTAGCTTGGCAATATTTAAAGCCTATGCTCAACTATCCAATGTTGAGTTGATTATTTATTTGAAGAATAATCAATGACATACATTTCAAGTAGATTATTCAAATTGGTCTTTACACAAATTGTCTTATTTATGTCGCATATTAATTGTGTTCTACACACACTCATGTACTGATTTGGTATTCAAGCATTCCATATTGATTATCTCAATATCTTTGTGTTAATGAAATTCTGAGTAAGAAAATTGCATATCTCTGCCCCTGGATGTACATTTACTTTCATTTAATAATATTAGAAGTAATTAACATAGTTGGCTAATAGCAACATTTCTTAATTCACATGACTGTGTATTTGCTATTCGTGGTCTTGGAGTGAAATCGTGGAGACGAATTACACAGATTTTTTTTTAAAGAGCCAGTATTGAAGTCTCTTTAAACCTTTCACCAACATATTCTAATATGTATTTGTTTCAACAAGCTAAAAGCAACAACTGAAGTAAAAAACGTACTTGAATGAAAAAAAAACTAAAAAACCTGTATAAAGTTGTTTAAACCTACACTTACATATGGATATGTATCTGATGCAGTTTATATACCTGCCTATAGTGACCACCCAAGGGAAGCAGAAATAGCCACTTTAGGAATGTGGCCTTTATAGAAAGTTTGATATCTACAGTGAATATACAGTGGAACTTCGTGATAGAGAGCTCTGATATAATAAAACCCTCTTATAACAAGGTAATTGTGCAGGTCTCTTCTCTTTCATATTCTTGTTTTTTTTTTTTTTTTTTTTTTTTTTACCCTGATATAAGGTAATTTTCATGGTCCCAAGGACTTTGTTACAAAGAGGTTCCACTGTATATTGACTATAGCATTCAAAATCAGTGATCACTACTAAGTATATGCAGGTGGCTGCTCTATAAAGGGGGCCACTAGTACAGGTTAGACTATACATTAATCTGTAAAAACAACTACATGTGTATGTTTTTGTAAGATTTATAATTTGTACAGGATGTGTTATGAATCAGGAGCATAATTGATGTAAATAAACATTTTGTTGAATTTTCTAAATAAATGTGTCATGCTCTCAATGTATATTTTGTTTTGAATCATCGCTTCATAATTTATAATGTATTTTTTGAACATTTAAAGTTGTGTGTGTGCATTGACTTTGTTAAAGTTTAGTCTGATAGGTGTGTCTCTCAAAATATTATTACATAACAAATTAATAGTGTCCCTTTATAGAATAGGGACACTAATAACAACACTGATATACCCCCTCTCCACTACACAAATTTCATCATTAAGGAACTACAGCGTCTAGATGGCCTATTTTTCACAATTCAGCTCTCTATATGTAATTTTTCCCGAAGAAAAAGAATTTGGCAGTCATTTCTCATGAAATCAATCAATTTTGGGGTAATTAGTAAATATCTAATTGTCCTGGGAACGCCCCTTTTAAATCGCCAAAATGTGACGTCATCTAAAGAACGGACTAATGAACTAAATTCTGTAGATGACGTGTCATGACGTAAGCCAATGAATTGTCAATCACATGTCGATCACGCTGCCGATTCCGGACCCTAATTGTGGGTGGGGCGTAAACTGGCTGCTAAGTGAGATTTGGCATCAGAAAACTAGTCTTAAATCACTACTGTGTTTATTTTCATGGATTTTTTTTCGGCAGACCTATGTTTCAAGTCATCAACTATGGAATAAGTATCAAAGTACGTTGTATTCTTTAGGTCCTTTAATCTGAATATCTGGGCCCCGTTTCATAAAACTTTTCCAATTGTGTCCAATTATGGTAACTACTATGGCAACATCCAATCAGCATCAACGAGCAGTTTAGCTGTTGCCATGGTAGTTGCAATAATTGGACACTTACAAAATGGAAAAGTTTTTATAAACAAATATTTCTATCTCGATATCTAGCAGTGATATGGTACGTGTTGAAGTGTAGTTGCTTCATAATTTAGTTTTTGAATGGTGATAGTTTGTGTGTATGCTGACTTTGTTGAACTTATTGCCTTTCAAAAATGTTTTTCCTACATAATTACATACACGATGATACACCCCCACCCCAAATTTATTAATGTCCACATTACGCATTATGGTGTTCATCTGATTATCAATCATATTAGGTGCTATATAAATATTATATTATTATTATCTGATAATTGACAAACTATAACTATCGGTATTCAGCGGTGATACATCAGGACTTTGTGGAGGTGTTGTGCAAGATTGGATAGTAATCCAAGCCCATATTCATAAAAGCCCGCTAGTTTAGTTTCATGCTTTTCTGGATGATTTGGCTAGGTATTAAGCACATGACCTAGTTGCTAACTAGGGTTAAAGGGATAGTTTAGTATTGGTCAAACTTAACTTTAGTAACCAAAACCTGCATCATTACGGTACAAACTAATAGTTATAACTCCACCATGCTCGAAAGGTATTACAATTACAAACAAAGTAAAAACCCTGTTATCATTAAAAAAAAAGAGCAGTTACAACTCAAAATTGTGCATTTAATGTTTTGTTAAAATAATGATTCAATAGAGATATCACCAACAACTATTTAAAAACCTATTTAGATTTTTTTCAAAGTAGTCTATAAGCATTTTTTGTCTTTTTCTAAAAAGTCCAAATGTCCCCTGGCCCGGTAGACTTATGAATTAAGTATCTTGATATAAAATTGTTCAACTATGAGAGCATTTGAAAGGGAATGATTCTCATTTTACATGTTTTATTCAAGGAACTTTCAAATGGAATTAAAACCAACCAATTTAGTGTCAAGGAGCATTTCGGGACGTACCAATACTCAACTATCCCTTTAACTAAGGATAAACCAGCTAACCCTAGTTGGGGACTAGGACACTGTTTTTGGTTTAATAAACCGTATCATTTGAAATAGAATGCAGCTAAGCTAGTATTTTTGGTAATGAATATGGTGGCTATATAAGCATCAAATATCTTGTTTACCGTTACCTTCCAGATGCAACCACAAACAGGACGTACTTAGGAACTATTGAACATTATTAGGGTAGGAGCCCCTGGACAAAATAAATATAAGGGTGTGTGTGGGGGGGGGGGGGGGGCGTCGTGCCTGAGCCTCCTACATTTAAAAATACAGTGATTTGTCGTTATTCAAGTGCCATTTTGGGTATATGCCTAGGGCTTCCTTAGGACCTACATTTGTTTACATGTGAGGTTAGAATGAAAAAAGGGGCACAGTATTCTAACATTGGTCGTATGTATCCAGTGTAGACAATTAAAAGATCACAAAGAGGTACATTAAAACGTTTCAGAGTACGCAACATAAATAACAATTTCTATTGCACTTCTATATCATTTCCTTAACTTGAGTGTCCGATTTTAAATCACATTGAACAAAAGTACTCTGATGACATTTTCTTCATTTAAGAGTGTTTCATTCATGTAAAACATTCGGGGAGTTTTATTCCTTATAAAAGAGAATGTCATAACGGAACATTAAATGGGGTTGAATTTCATATAATTGAGCTAAGACTAAGTTTTTAATGATCATAATTCAGATTGTAATGTTGATACTTGTATACAATTCCGACTTTCTACTATAGTTAAATCATCTGCATATACTTATAAAAAAGTAATCATAACATGCATCATTAACTATAGTTAACTTGGTACCTTGAGGAACTCCTGCATTGTTAGTTTTTACATCTAAAATATGGCCTTTATATCTGACTTCTTGTTGGCGGCATCCTAAAAAAGCTACTATTGAAATAACACATGGTCGTACATCTAATTTAACAAGTTTACAAATTAAAATATTATAATCAATTCGATGAAAAGCTTTAGAAAAATCTGTTAAAACTGTGGTTTGGAAAACTGTTTTCTGTTCATCAGCATTTTTATATAAATTGTGTAACATCCCAATTTAAATAATGGCAAGTTGAAAGGCCCCAACAATTATCAAATAATTATATTATTACATATAATATTATATTATTATAGAAAATAAAGAGTGGGCCCTCAATAAGTGACATGTATTCCCATGTATTAGAAAAAAAAATAAGATTAATCAATAATTGCAGTAGATTATAACATGAAAGAAATTAAACAACATACATGAAAAAAAAAAAGGCACTGCCCGGATTTGAACCGGGGATCTCCTGTTTACTAGACAGGCGCTTTGCCAACTAAGCCACAGCGCCGCGGCGACAACTTATGCGCACAATAAGTATTTATAGTCTATTTATTAGGACTATTCCAAAACCAAATAGGGGTGATAAATGTAAGCGTAACATGTGTCAAATGTTGGACTGAAGTCAAATATATTGAATGTATGTCAGTTCTTATTACTTAAATTCATAATAATTTAACTACTTATTAATTAATCATGATGATTAGCTTATTCCAATGATGAATTTTAAGTCCATGTATTTATTATTTCCACATGATGGATGCCATAGTGATATCCAGAATGCGACGAAATATCCCTAAGCTATCGGTATCGAACTGGGTATCTTCGCCTAATGCTACATAGCGATCAATGCTCTTTGAATCAAGTATCGTGGTTTTTATATCGATAGTATGTGTTGCTATCTATTTCATCTGTGTGAAATTATGGGGTCAACTTCAGACTGACACTGTTGCTCGACTGATTAGCTGACTACGGAATTTCTCTATTTTACAGATCTATCTTGGTCAAAGACAGTGATCTCCTCGTTATTTATATTTCAAAGAGTTTAGGTTTTCTCTCATCGTTGTAAAAAGTAGAGGTAGCGTTTGTTCTTGAGGAGCGAAAGCAACTTCTTTTGCGATGGATGTTCTTGGGGCGCTTGATGGGCCATCGGGACTTCAACAAGCTCCGGAGCCGGAGGCTGAGGCGAGCGGGTGAGTCACTGTTGCCTAACAATTAACGAAATTTACGCTGCTAATATAAACTGGCATGTTTTTTTCGCGTGGTGATATTTCTAAATTAATTTCTTGCCGACGCAACGACTCAAGATCTTTTAATATGACATTTTACTAAATTACTAGCATGTTATAAGAACACATTTGGGTCATTATAATTGTGACTTTAGTTTTGTCTTTCTTAAGTTAATCTTTCTTAGATTTCTGTTTTGCCGGGGCCGGGGGGCAAGTCACTGAATTTGTAAATTGTACCTCACATAGTCAATCATAAGTTATAACATAGACCGAAAAATCAGTCTATATTCCGAGGGTTATGTCCACTGAGACTGTGTCTTATTTCCTCTCCATTATATTTAATTATAGACTGAAGTGAAGATATATAGTAATTATTCGTGTGTGTGACGCCGGTTGTCTAGACTAGACAGTAGATCGACAAATCTATCACTTTCATGGCCTTTTTGACATTATTATTGTTATTTTCACTGTCGGCATTCTAGCGATAGACGCAACCCATACACTCTGCCTTGAGAGGCAAGAACACTGTAACTCTGCAGTAAAAGTTACTTACGGAAAATCTTTTTTTTTTGCACATAAAACACAACATATTTAGTATTTTGAGCGACATTTGTAGCCCTATCATTCAATACATTTAGGGCTGCTATAATACTTTAACGGAATTACGGAAAGCGATAGATTTGTCGATCTATCTAGACAGTAGTACTAGTACATTCACTACAATTTACAAAGACCCAAACTAAAGTATTCGAAGACGGTGAAAACGCATCCTAATTTCCCAAATATCATACATAATTAAATGTATGATTTACTGAGTGGCCCATATATATTGTGGTTGTGCGGCTGGTTTCTAGCCGGTTTGCTCCGTCACAGTACAAACACTTTAAAATTAAACTTCCATCTCGCGATGGAGGGGATAGTATGACTATGACGTCATAATATTAAAGGTTGGCTGACAAGAAAACTACCTAAAAATTGTGTTTTACTGTACATATCTAAGGTAAATTTTCATGAAGATTACTAATAAATACATATTTTCCGCATCGGAAAACCCAGTAAAATTTAAAAAATCAACTTTTAAATTCACTTTAGTAATCCCCGTAAAAAAATTGAGTCCGGGCGAAGAAAAATGACATCATCTTTGTGACGTCACATGCAGGCAATCGCAGTATAGCTTGGTCATAGACGTACACGCTGAGTGCAATACTCACGTTGACAGAGAGATATTATTTCGATTTTTTTCAATATTTGCAAACATTTGTTAAAGTTTATATCATGGATGATCTACACTCAGATGTGTTGCTGCAAGCTGCTATAATTCATTCCTTAGAAATTGATTTCTCTCTTACCTGATCAAAAAGGGACACATAACTTAAATTGTAGAACGTGTCCGTTAAGAGCTTTCGTTAGGGCCCAAACGTTACAAGATTTGTTTTCCCACCTGGTTTGGTGGATGCAAATGTGTTACACCAGCGAAAAAATTAATATTTTTATTTTGGGGGCTACTTTTCCAACTTTCGGGGGCTCCAAATTTCCGGGCTCTTTTTCAAATTTTAGGGGCTACTATTAAGCTCTAATGCTGTAAGTGATCATCATTTGATCACGATCCAAACAGAAAAACCAACATAAATCCCCAAAATCCAAACAAAAAAATTAAATTTTTTATTTTTATTTTTTTGGGGGGGGGGGGGGGGGGGGCTACTTTTTTTTTTTTTTTTCTTTTGATCATTTCGGGGCTGACTTCGCCCGCCGCCCCTGTGTATTTTTTTCGCTGTGTTACACTCCCTTGTTGTTGTTGATGTCTGAAACTAATGTCTGATGATAGCGTGATGACTTGAAGTTGAAGTCAAACTTTTTTTTAATTTTTAAATTGAATGATTGATGACCCTGGCCTTGCCTTGGCCTTAGCCTTGATGACATGACATGACATAAATTCCGACTGATGAATGATGATCATGGCAATAGACCAATGAGTAAATGACTTGAATCAAAGTAAACTGCACTCGAGCTGCGCTGGTAGTGGTAATAATTAGTGCTGTGCCTGTTAAATGATTCTTGTTTATCTTTGTTGACTGCATGATGCCATGAGTTTGAGTTGACTGATTTGACATTAAATTGATTACTTTTAAGTTGATGTTTTAAATGTTGTTAGACTGATAAATCTGTCATTTTCAGGGCCTCTTTAAAGGCTCTTTTACATTTACTGCACATGTACAAGACTGTCTTATGGTCGACACTGTATGATGCTCTGTACTGTAGTCAATGTAAAAGAGGCCCTGAATATTGACCAATTGGAAATGACAGATCTATGTGAGCACTTGTGAGCTTGTGAAAATCTATGGCTAAATGGCTATAGATGCAATGTCAGTTATTTGTGTAGAATTTCAACTTATTTTATTTCCTAAGCTATAATCTCAAATATTTGTCATATTTTGCCTGTCATATCTTGTCTGATGATGCTGATAAGTGATTGGGATGCAAGTGTGTCATTCTATACCAACTTACCAAGACAAGATGCGCTTCAGCATGACTAAAATAATGGATATTCTACTATGCAGCTTGTGCTGACATTTGTATTATCTGTAGACTATAGAGACTTATACAGATAGTACAGTTTTGCTTTAGGTTAATTAATTCATGAAGTAAATGGAAAACTAAGTGTATTAATCGGAAGAGCATTGATTTTAGAGATATTTAAACAAACTTTATTTGATCAAAATCGGTTCAGAAAGATCTCAAATATCAATAAATATATATTGGAATACATGTAGGGCCCACATGTATTCACCTATTTAAGAACAAATATAATTCCAGGGTTTTTAATGATCTCTCTAGATATTGAATTGAATTATTTTAACAAATCGTCACAATCACATTCACAATTGTTTAGAAAAAAATGTTTGAAACCAATGTTTTTAGAGAACGCCCTCTTGTGTTTTAACAGCAGCTTTTTTTAATGATCAATTGATAACAACATTTTAACTAAAACTGTTTGTAGGGTTTTTTTAACTTTCGGGCATACTAGTCTAATATGGTGCAAGTTTTGGTGACTATTTACCGTAAATCTCCGTGTAACTATAAGACGCACTTTTTTCCGTCGGAAAAATTTCAAAGTTGGGGGTGCGTCTTATACACAGGTACAGCAAAAAAAAAAAAAAAAAAAAAAAAACATTTTGGACACCCTGTAGTCACGTTGAATGTGTATAAAACATGGTTTAGGGCATGACAAGAGCTTGCTGTCAGTTGTAGCATTCAGCAAGATATACCTTTTTCTCACACAAAAAATATTGGTTACAGATCTTGTAAAAATTGCAGGTTTATTGAGCAGTAATTCTGCTGCTAATGAATATTCATACATTCGTGAGCAGCAGTACTAATTAAATATGCAATTTTCTAACCAATGGTTATAAATTTTGCTGATAATTAAAAATAGTTGTAAGTAAATTTAGAAAATTGCATTATATTTAGTGAGTATTGTTGCTCATGAATATTCATGAATATGAATATTTATGAGCACCAGTGTTACTGCTCAATAAATGTGCAATTTGTGTAATAACCACAATTTTTATGTGAGAAAATGATGTTGATGAATGCTACATTCAACATTAATCTATTGTCATGCACTAGACCAGTGGTATTACATGTAAGCATTCCAACAGCACTTCAGGGTCTTTACAAAAAAAATACAGGGTGTCCAAAAACAAAAAAAAACAAAAATATTTATGATGTTGAGCCTTGCCTGCTGTTTGTGAACTTTGTCCTCACATACATGTTCTCAGTTGAGGTATAAATCCTAGTTAAAAACAGTCCTACAATCAGTGAAAAAAATACATGGGGGCTCGGGGTGAATTTGCCCCCGAAATACCAAAAAGAGCCCCCGAAAATTTGCATAGAGTTCAATAGAAATCAATTTTTGGAGTGTTATTTTCATGCAGGTAAGCTTGAAAAAGTAGCCCCCGAAAAATATTTTAATTTTTTTCCCTGCCTACAATAACTTATAAACTGTGATTCATTAATTGGCTTTGAGTGTTTGACCTGATTTATGTTTTGTTATTTGTTAGCTTATTATGCCTTTCTCTATTGCCTTTGACTATATAGGGAAGCCATGAAGATTGACGACTTGCCAATGGCAGAGACAAATGGAAATGCTCTGAAGTTCCTGGAGAGTATAAGTAAGTTTTTTTTTTGTATTATTCAGCATTCCTAATCAAACCATCTTGAGCAGTGAAGTTTTAACCAGAGGGGCTACATGTCACTTGGTTAACTTTAAATAGACAATTATTTTGCTAGAGGCCTGGTTGGACCATTAACATATTTTTTGCTCAATTTTGGTGGCTTAACACAAATTTACTGGCTCAAAAACTGTTTTCATGTATTAAACATTAAACTCTTATTGATACACAATTATAATGTCTATGAATGAGGCTTGACATAGATGGATACTAGACTTTCTCATTTTGTCATTGTCAGTTTGAAGATCTAATTGGCCAATCAGGCAATCAAACAGACAAAAATATGATCATCACAACTGTTCAGTTACTTTTTAAAATTTACTGGCCTATAAAGTGTGCCCTGGGCCAGTGTTAGTGACAAGCAAATTTGTAAGATGGTGTTTGATGAACCTTGGACATGCATAAATGTGAAGGGGGAAAATGGATTTAATTATTTTCATGGTTATTATGCATGGATGCCAGTTCATAAAAAATGTTGGCCCTGGTCACAATGACAAATTATTTTCCACACAAATTAGGAGTTATGAATCAGTTTTCAGAACCTCAACTCAGCTCATTGGCACACCTGTTTATAATGGCAAGTTATGAAATGCACAATCATGTTGACTTTGTACATTGTTGAAATAGAACTGAAAAAGTAAAAGTAATGTTTTCAATGCCTGCAGGTCTATCTATAGCCTTTGACAAACACAACGATTGCTAAAAACTCAGTAGAAAATGGCTTCAAGAATATAAGTTTGTGGATGAGGCCCCTTCGAGTGGAAACCTCGATTCCATTTGCCAAATTGTCACTGTAGTGCTTGGGTTGATATTAGCCCACGGTTGAAATGCCTTTTATATTAAAAACAGTCCCCCAAATCACTAAAGTGCGCTACAAATTATAATTTTTATGACAGCCTTCAAGAAAAATAATTCTTAGAGTGCTTCTTAAATGCTGGCAGTCTTGAAATTAAGTACTGTAGCCTTGGATACAAAATTATTTTGTTTCCCTCTTTGTGAAGCTCTTGATAATTTTAAAGTTAGTATTATGGTTATTCCAAAATAGCCCTGAGCTGTAAATTGAAGAATTTAATGCAAAATAAATTTCAGAGTACTCATAAAAAATGCTGGCAGACTTGAATTTAAGTAGCAATCGATAAATAAACAATTTCCTTTATTTCCCTTTCATGTGCAGCTATCAGTGATCTTCAAGACGTCCTCTTCAAATGAATGTCCTGGTGGCTATTATAAAATACCCCTTGTAAAATATACATAAATACATTGCAAAACAAATTTCAGTGTGCTCGTCGAATGTCATTGGACAAGCATTTAATTGTAGAAAAAATACTACTGAAAACTGATTAAATCTATTTTTGTTTAATCGCCAGTGAATTTTAATGCTCAAGCCTTCGATGAATAACTATTTCATGTTTGTTCTCCTCTGATGTGCAGCTGTGGACGATCTTCAAGACATCCTGTTCACAGACAGCCTGGTGGCCATCTCCACCGTGGGCAAGGAGCTGGGTGAATTCTCAGTGAGCGTAGAGCCTGCCAGACACCACGGCCAGGATTGCCTGCTCATACATGCAAACAGCCACGGCACCATCGACAATATACCCATGGGGACCTCACTCACAGGTAAGAACAACTGATTCAGTGTTACGAAATCAAGATCAAGTATGTTGTTCCGTATTTATAATGAAGTTGATGGTAAGTAGCCAAGTTAAATATAAGCCATAGTAGAGCCTGCTATATAGACACCAGGGTCCCATTGCAGAAAGAGATACAATCGATTGTAAGTCAGAAACTTTGCGCGTTTCAACCAATCAGACTCGCGCATTTAGAACACATCATCTGACTTACAATCAATTGTATCTCTTTATGCAACGGGGTCCAGGACGGCCTGCACATACATGCTAAAAGCCATGGCACCATCAAAAATATACCCATCCTAAGGACATCCCTTACAGGTGAGAACATTTGATTCAGTGTTATGAAATCAAGATCAATTATGGTGCATTTAATATGAAATTGATGGTAAGGAGCTAGGTGAATTAAGACAATTATTGTTTGCTGATACATGGTAACGACCATGGCACCGACCATGGCACCATCGACAGTATACTCATGACCAGGAACTACCTTTAAAGGGATCTAGTAACTTTGTTGACATGTGCAAAAAGTGATGAATGGTTGATACAATTTTTTATTGTTGTTATCTGTTTGTCCACTGGGTATTGTGTGAAAATTTTAAGTTTAATGGATGTTATATGGCCAAGTAATAAGCAAAAATGCAAAGTTATATTCACTAACTCATTGCACTGACTTTGTACATGGTTAACCGTGTATAGTTTAACATCTGAGCACTTCAATCGTAAATAACTTTTTAATGAAAGGGAAATTCGAAAAACCAAAACCTGCCCCATGCTTCTATTGTTAATACGAATACAACAAGGTATGAGGTGAACGCTAAAATTCCAATTGGATTTTGAGGATTTGGACAATGTTACTAGATCCCTTTAATACAGACCTGTAATAACATTAGTTGGACATGTAGCTAATCATTTAGTTTGAAAATATTTCTGTTATCAAATCAGGATCAGTTTAAAGGGATAGTTGAGTTTTGGTATAGAGGGTGCTACACAAAATAAATGTGGGGCCCCACAATTATTAGAGAATTTTGAACCAGCTGTTAAACAATTTTTATGCCTCCGCAACGAAGTAGCCGGAGGCATTATGTTTTCGGGTTGTCCGTCCGTCCGTACGTCCGTACGTACGTACGTACGTCCCGTTCTCGTGATCGCGTTATCTCAAGAACCGATTGACGGATTTTCACCAAACTTGGGTCATGTATGTATCTTGGGGGGCCAATGATCTGATTAGATTTTGGGGTCATGAGGTCAAAGGTCAAAGGTCACAGAGCTCATTATATATGCAAAAATAGATCGTGATCTCGTTATCTCAAGAAGGGATTGACAGATTCTGACCAAACTTGGTACATGTATGTATCTTGGGGGGCCGATGATCTGATTAGATTTTGGGGTCATGAGGTCAAAGGTCAAAGGTCACAGAGCTCATTATATATGCAAAAATAGCTAGTGATCGCGTTATCTCAAGAACGGATTGACTGATTCTGACCAAACTTGGTACAGGTATGTATCTTGGGAGGCCAATGATCTGATTAAATTTGGGGTCATGAGGTCAAAGGTCAAAGGTCACAGAGCTCATTATATATGCAAAAATAGATCGTGATCTCGTTATCTCAAGAAGGGATTGACAGATTCTGACCAAACTTGGTACATGTATGTATCTTGGGGGGCCGATGATCTGATTAGATTTTGGGGTCATGAGGTCAAAGGTCAAAGGTCACAGAGCTCATTATATATGCAAAAATAGCTAGTGATCGCGTTATCTCAAGAACGGATTGACTGATTCTGACCAAACTTGGTACAGGTATGTATCTTGGGAGGCCAATGATCTGATTAAATTTGGGGTCATGAGGTCAAAGTTCAAAGGTCACAGAGCTCATTATATATATGCAAAAATAGCTCGTGATCGCGTTATCTCAAGAAGGGATTGACAGATTCTGACCAAACTTGGTACATGTATGTTCCTTGGAGAGCCAATGAACTGCTTAGATTTTGGGGGTCATGAGGTCAAAGGTCAAAGGTCACAGGGCTCATTATATGTAAAAGTAGCTTGAGATTGGAAATCTCAAGAACTGAATATCAGATTTCAATCCAACTTGATACCTGAATGTATAATAGGGAACAATTGTAGTCATTAGATTTTGGGGTCATGAGGGCAAAGGTCAAGGTCACTTATAGCTCATAATTCTGATATGTCAAGATCTAAAAGACAGAGTACCATCAACATCGAGTTGACAGAATTAATTCTGTGTACATGTTGATTTGGGCTTGATATAAATAAATTGCGTAATGGCGGAGGCATCATTTTCGACTGCGCGCAGTCGAAGATCCATCTAGTTTTTTAATGCTTCCTATTTCAAAAATTTACAAAAGAGGTTTTTAAATAGTTGTTGATTATGTCTCTATCGAATCACTATTTCAACAAAACATCACATGCACAATATTTTATTTAAAATGGATGAGACCAATGAGTTTTGAGAGAGTGCCCTATTGAGTTTTAACGGCTCTTTTTGAATGATAACAGGCTTTTTACCTCGTCGATTGTAATTTTGTAAATTCTTTCAAGCATGGTGGATGGTAATGTTTTACCATGTTTTGGTAACTAAAATTAAGTTTGACAAAAACTGTACTCTCTTTACCACAACTCAACTATCCCATTAAAGTTAGTAAGGAGCTACATGTAGGTGAATGCACAGTGGCGTTATACCCTGCTACAAACCATGAGAAGGATTTTTTTTATGCCTCTGCCAACGAAGTGGCCGGAGGCATTATGTTTTCGGGTTGTCCGTCCGTCCGTACATACGTCCGTCCGTCCGTACGTACGTCCCGTTTTCGTTCTCGCGATATCTCAAGAACCGGTTGACGAATCAATTTCAAACTTAGTATGAGTGTACATATTGGGGTGACAATGATCTGATTAGATTTTATGGGTCATGAGGTCAAAGGGCAAGGTCACAGCAAAATCTCAAGAACTAAATGTCAGATTTCAATCAAACTTGGTACCTGAATGTTTCTTAGGGAGCCAATGTACATGTAGCCATCAAAGGTTGGGGTCATATAGTCAAGGTCACAGGACTCAAAATATATGAAAAATATAAAAAAATTATTATTAATTCAGTGCATATTAATTTAGGCTGGATATTAAAATCGCGTAATAGCGGAGGCATAATTTTCGACTGCGCGCAGTCGAAGATCCATCTAGTTGTTTTGAAGTGTCCATGTAAGTGGACAGGGCTTAATAATGTAATGACTACTAACAATTCTGATATTTTCTTCCATGGATGTATTTTGTCAGCTCTGTACGGTGTACGTAGATGTATTTTTTTTGTAATATGTAAACTAAAATGAGTGACTTGTTTCATGTTTGTTTCTGGTTACGTTGTAATATGTTGAACATGTACGTTGTAGATAGCACTAATCACTTAGCCCTTTGACAAGGCCTCAGGCAGCTCTGTTACATCCAGGGTAATAATAAATGCATAATGCATTGGAATAGAATTTCTAGATTGATAGCATAATAATAATGCTGGATGTCAGAAACAAGGGGAAGAAAGGGTAGTGGGCAAGAAGCAGTGATAGCTGGAGGTCTTTTTGCAATTTGTTAATGCTGGATGCCAAATAAAGAGGAAGATTTTAGTGAGACCTGGCCAATGAGCTCCAGCGTTGCTGTCTATGGCTTGCCATGGTTCCAGTGCATTGGCAAGGCGCTGCAAGCGGATACAATGTTAAATGTGGAAAACAATAATTCCTAATCTGTCTCTTCTCATATTTGTTACTTAACGCAGTAGGGGGAGGTTGCTACAGTAGCTTTAATAGTTTATTAGAATTTACCCATTGGAGATGTTTTGAAGACTGTTTTGGGGAGATTTTTTAGATATGAGTCAAAATTCAAAAATGCTTACTTAAAGGGATATGAAACTGTGCAGAATTTGTGTCACTTCTAGTCTATATTTCTTTTTGACATCAAATGGATGGAAATGAGTCTATGGAGGCTGCTTTTATATTGCAGCCATTTTAACAAGATGGGGCCATTACACATGGAAGATTCAACCGTTTTTTCAAACATTGTGAATTCTATCTTCTTTAACCCATCCATTTCCTAAATTATTTCAAGGCAAAATCTCAAGGTGGAAAATATTAAGTTATTGAAATTTAAGAAAATCTATGAACTACAAAGTGGCATTTGAAATTTGACAATACGTTGCTGTTATTATTATTTTTCTTATTTATTGCAATCTGTGCATTAATAAAGATGATCAAAAAGTAAGGAAAGAAGGGACAGTACTAACATATTGTGGCTCAATTGATAGACAAATTGATGCTCTTTCTCCTTGTACATTTTATTTTAACTGGCATTCTCAAAGTAGGCCTACCAAGTAAACATGTGGGTCCTGGGCAAATGCCCTTGATGGGTAAACAATATTAAAGAGATTATCAGAGTCAATTTCAGAGCCGCTTTCGTAAACATTTTATTTCCACATTATCACCAATAATGGGTGTGGTCTGAAGAGAAAAGATACCTTTAAGACAGTTTTCAGAGTACCGATTTATGACAATATTAGAGTGTATTATCTTGGACTTATCACAAAAGATAATACAAAAGATAATACAGTTTTCAGAATACACCCCCAGAATTTTACTATCCCTCTAAATGTGAGAGCTTGTCAAAAGGCTAACAATTTATTTCAATCTACCAAGGTCAGTGGAATGTTGAAAGTGTCACTTTTCTATGCTCTTTGTCAAGTGCTGCATTATTGCGTCAGGACTCGGGGTCATGTACACAGTACACCAGTACATGTACTAAATCATACACTCCGAAGCCCATTTGAAAGTACATTTCTGCACTTGTGTGGCCTGTTAAATTTTCATGATTTTTAAAATTTGAACAATTGAATTAATATTTCCCATCATATGAAATCATTCCGAAGTAGAGAGGTGGCCTACTATATGTACAATATGTACATGCACTGCAGTGTGTCCCAAATTACTACTGGTCAGTCTTTGGGTGACCACAACATTAAATAAGCATCTACAGTGTATGAATTGAATACAAGTCAAAATTTGTTATCAAATTGGGATCATAAAACTCAAAGTTCAAACACGTATTGCTAAACGGAAAATAAAGTTTTCATTCTCTAATCATTTTATTACTTTGTTTTAGAAAATTAGTAGACTACACTCTATCGTTTTGTAGTCTGTGAAGAGAAATCCCAATTTGATGACTGATGGGTAAAATATGTAGTTTTGTGATTTTAATGTCCTCTGAGTATTATGTGAACATTTCACGTTTAATGATGTGAAAATTTCACGTTTAATGGATGTTATATATGGTCGAGTAATGAATTCCCTAACTCATTGCACTCACTTTTTACACAGTTATGACTATCCAGTGGATAATTTACAAATCTGAACACTTCATTCGTAAATATCCATGCTTATATTGTTAATAGGGATACAATACTGTATGAGAGAATGATCACTAGAGTTCTAGGAAAGTTTTGTGGATTTGGACTATGTTACTAGATCCCTACATTTCTGTTGGGGATCTAACTAATAACTTTGTTGTCGTTTTCAAAATGTGACGAAGGGTTGATTAAAATTGTATTTCTGTGATATATATGTCCGCTGAGTGATGTGTGTGAACATTCCATGTTAAATGATGATTGAGTAATGAGCAACAAATTATGCAAAGTGATATTCGCTAACTCATTGCACTGAATTTGTACACTGTTATAATTACCTGGGCACTAGACAATATAAATCTGATCTCTTCAAAATTGTATCTTTATAACAGAAGATAAATTTGGAAAACCCAAAGCTGTTCCATACTTCTGGTTGTAATATACAAATACAATGAGGTATGTGAGAACTGTTACAAGAGTAACATGTAAGTTTTGAGGATTCTGACAATGTTACTAGTAGGCTTGGGCGTCAGAACCGATTACCCGATTCTACTCGACTCCAGAAATGGGAATCGGCCCTCGATTCCTGAATAGCGTAGAACCGAGTGCTCGGAATAACGGTTCAAGTGCAAAGTAGTACCGATTCTGTGTCTATTGACTCGCGATAGAAGGGGAGAGTCAGCTCTAATCCCGACTCTCCTCGGTCATAATCGAAATAGACACGAACTATATAGCACGGCCCAGCATCATTTACTTATTGAACGTATGAAACCGCCGTGTCTCGCGCACAGACACACTCTCCTCGTCTCTCGCACACTGCACAGACAGTCTTTCCTTGTCTCTCCCGTCTTAAATCATATCAAGAAAACAACGGTGGCGCGCGCGCCAATAGACTAGACGTGTACATGTACTACATGTGCGCTGTCGGCCATGAATACACATCAACAGAAATCAGTATTTTCATCTTTAACACAATTATGTCACTCATGGTGACAAATTAGACTGAGTACAACAAGTTTCCACATTATCCAACTTGTATAACATGTTTATAATACAGCATGTATATTGCCTTGAATTATTCAAAGAACTAGTCCAAGAAACCTTCAACTGAATCCACTTCAGTTTATCAAGTGTGTGAATTCACCAAACGACATCAAAAAGGATGCACAATGTATCTTTGCACAGTTTATTACAGTACATGTATCTGGCAAAGCTTGCCATTGAGCCATTTAGCCATTGCATAAAAGTACTGCACATATGGCTTTGTAAAGTAAATTATGTATGGCCGTACAGTGCTTGTACTGTTTAATGGGTGTCATTATTTAGGAATATACTGTGTACGTGTGTCACACTTTATAAGTGCACATTTGTCAAGTTCCATAATTTGGAACATTTTTGTAATAATTCCTACTTGAAAAAGTTGTGTTTTTAAAATTAAAATGGGTAGATCTTTCACATTTGTTTCGAGGAATTAGATTATAAATAAATATATGAATTATGTTTTAATTTTCCCAATGTTAAAGGGATAGTTGAGTTTTGGTAGAGAGGGCGCTAGACTACTTTTTTGTTGTTGTGAGGTAATGAAAAACTGAGTGTAAAATTTGAAAGAGCATAATATTTAAATAATAAAATCATCTTTGTTTGATCAAAATCGGTTCAGAGACGGCTGAAATATCCATAAATATAACAATTTGTAATAAACCTGGGGCCCCAGGTTTATTAGAGAATTTTGAACCAGCCGTTAAAAATTCAAAAAAATGCTTCCTCTTTTCAAAAAGTTACAAAATAGGTATTTAAATAGTTGTTGGTTATTTCTCTATCTAATCACTATTTCAACAAAGCATCACATGCACAATATTTTATTCAAAATGGTTGAAACCGATGAGTGTTTAGAGAGCGCCCTCTTACGTTTTAACGGCTCTTTTTGAATGATAACATGATCTTTACTACGTCATTTGTAATTTTGTGTTCCTTTCTAGTTATAACTATTAGTTTGTAATGTAATGATGCAGGTTTTGGTTACTAAAATTCAGTTTCACCAAAACTGTACTCTCCTTACCAGAACTCAACTATCTTCATGAGATATGAACTTCTGAAAATTGAATAAATTGCTTATTTTTTTATGAATGGATCATAAATATCTCCGTGCTTGAAATCATTTGGTTACCTTGCTCCAATCTCTCATATATTTTACACAAATGCTTGTAAAGATGACTATCCAGGGCTCGACACTTGCACTGGCCCGCTGGCCCGGGGCCAGTGAAATTGCACTTTGGGCCAGCAAAAATGTATAAAAGTCATATTTTGGTAGCCCGATCGCAAACAGATTTTCAACCCAACCTTGACAAAATTAGAAAAATCTTGTTTTCTTCTGTGTCATGCCTCATCTATATAGCACAGGAAGTGTGATATTTTGAATAGTAAACAGTTCTCATGAAATTAAATTTTGGGGCCAGTAAATTTACCTTTCAGGCCACCAGAAAAGGGGAAGAAATTATTTCACTGGCCCGACCGGGCCACTGACAAAACAGGTTAGTGTGGAGCCATGGACTATCAGTAAGGCCATTAACTTGATGTAATCATACGGGCTATGGTGAAAGGAAGCACACCTGTAGGCATCTTGTTTGCACAAAAGTGAAGCAGTGGGTGATCAATGTTCACTTTGTGTATGAAAAAAAAAAATCACATTAAAATTTGCTCAAATCTAGACAGACCATTAATTATTGCTCAGGAAGGCTAACATTTTAGGCTATGTACGCATTCTACTTTTGCTTTGAATATTGATGCTGAATGCAGACCTCCATGAAAATCAATTACTCACACATGACCAAGATTTCTCCATCATGATCACCATTCACCACATTCAAAATGTTTTATAATTGATAACAGAATTTAGTTTACACATGTTTGCAGAACATGGTGGTGACATGAACATGATTTTTGTGCTGAACATTTAAGCCTGGGATCCGGGCTGGGTTCCCGGTTCCAACCCACTGGGTTTGGGCTCCGGGCCGATAATAAACTTGGTAAAAAATATGACAGTAAAGGTATATATATTTCTGTTTGAAAGACACACTTTTTCCAGCTTTGGTGGCAGTTCTTTATTGTACATGGATAAAAGAGGCGGATGCAACTTCAAAAACATTTCTGATATCTACAGAATAAGTAGATTTTGAAATCAAGATTTGTCAACGTCGCGGCGTCACTTTCTCGTAACACACTTTGAAAAAGCGTTCTATAATTTTGAGACGATAATTACGATGTTCCTGATGAGTTTGGCTGTCATTAAAAAAGGCATAGTACGCAGTGTAGTGTTCATTTTTTTTACATTTTGCAACTACCTCCATCTTTTATTTTATTTGTTAATATGAAATTCATGATTACTTGTTAGTCCTACAGACTTTTACTATCATTACAGTATTTTTTTTTTTTATTCTTGCATGCCGAAAGTAGCGCAAAATCTGTGAAAATTAAAGGGGACCACCAGGCAAAGAACAACACTTTATTATATGTTTTGGTACTGTTTTGTGATATCAAATAGATACCCAACATTTTGCAAAGGGTTGTGTAATTCATAAACAAAGCAATTCATTTCCACCACTACTATTTCCTGGTTCCATACGGGCCAACCATTTGCGAGTGCGCCAATGCTATTCACGCGTACGTTTGTAGACAATAGATTCCCGGGCGATTCGTTCGCTCTGCACACAGTCTTCGCACACAGTATTCGCAATTCAGACCGCATTCATGAACGCATGCTTTAGAATGGTGATGCGTTTTCCAATTTTTTTTTTTTTTTCTGGAAACATATTTTTGTGAACTTGTTGATGGAATGGAATACTAAAGATGTTACCTTTCTTTGATAAAAATATTATTTTTGGGTGGTGGTACCCTTTAATGTTACAACTTACAAAAACAAAAAATAATTACATTGGAGTAACTTTTTGAATTCTGCATTGTGATGTTTGATTATGCCATAGTATGTATATTTTGTATCTGTTTATTTTTTCTTCATTTCAGCATACGTTTCCAAAAACCTGCAGACATTAGACCAAAATCATCATGAGTACGTAGAGGTAAGTTTATGGCGTTTATTATTGCTGTTTTTCAAAGTGTAGTTTATCACCTTGAGTTTGTGAAATACAAGGAGCCCTTTACAAGCTTAGAATATTAAGATTACCAATAATTCCCAATTTCTAAGACACACAGGTCCAATGCAGGAATTAATTTTTAATTTCAGGGGGCTACTTTTCCAATCTGATAGATATCTAGACAATTTTTCACATAATACCCTATGGTAATTTTAGGGGCTACCTACTGATTTTAGGGGGCTATTTTGAAATTAGGGGGCAAAATCGCCCTCAACCCCCGTAAATTTATCTATGTGTAAGATCTGAACTGAAATTTGTATTCATTGTAAAAACATTTAATGATAAAACAGTGGAATTGCAAGATAATAAACTCATTGAAAAAAAAATAGATGAAGATGAGTACAGATGCAATGCCTTTCTTTAAAAAGTCAATTTTCAGAGGATAAAAAGTCTTAAAATTCCTTATAAATAAATTACTATCTCAAGAGGACTGTTTTCATGTGCAGACATAGGGAGATCAAATATTCAGGGACTAGGCTCATTGTCTCTGTGTATGAAATATGCATGCTAAACGTAGGGTATGTGGCACACCATGTACATGTATGTGTCAATAGGGTATATCATTTTCATGCACTGCAGATGACGGCTCAGATCAAGTCTCCAAGTTGATGACATCCAAGATGTGATATCTCCGGCACTGTTTATTACAAGTTTAATTTCGATTATGAATTGTGAAATCTTTTGTTTGGATATTATTCATAAAAAATTAAATCGTGGGACAAGGCTGTCCATAAAAGATTAATTTATTAGCGATTATTTTAATTATATATAAGACAGCAATAATTTAATGATATATACTAGTTTAAAATATATATACATTGAGTCTGATTAAAAGTTTATACCTAAAGTTGTAAATGTTCAACTTTGTTGATCATTTCAAATTGTTGATGAATGTAATACTAGTATGTTAATAAAGCAGTGAGTACGGAAGAGATGACCATGTTTATTGCATGAATACATACGATCATTAGTTTACATGTTTTCTTTGGTTTTATTGTTGGTTTGTTTCAGTTAGAAGATGTTCAACTGGATAAGAAGACACACATTATTTACAAAGATGGCCAGTACATCCTCAACAAGATTGTAGCCAGAGGACAGGTAAAAAAAATTCATATAATCTTTCTCTCTCCTTTTTCTTTATTGTTTGCTGTAGTATTTGGGTAAACTTTGATGGAAAACCCAAATGATCTAAAACATTCACTGATTTGTTAACCTAAATGAAGCTTTCTTTTACTCTTAATATTGTTAGCACTCTGAACAGTGTATTTTTTCGATAGTGGACTGTTGGATTTAAGTAATCTTCTAGTAAAATCACTTTGGATATAACCGTTCTAGCTTTCTAGCTTGGTATTATCATCATGGTGGTGTATTTGTCATCAAAGTTATTTCCTAGTATTTCACTGTAATAACGTAATTGTGTTTCTGCCCATATTTAGGACACTTTGCCCTTCATATGATCTCAAACAGTTGGTTGAAACAGTAAAAAACAGTCTTGACTATATTAATTGAGTATTATTTGATATCATATTATTCAATTCATGCAATATTTATATTTAATTTTCATTAATTTCATTGAACAGGAGGTGCAAAGGACTGCAGAAACTTTTAGTGAAGACAGATTAAAGGGATTTATTTCAGAAGGTAAATACAACATGTGTACTTTATACTTGATACATTTTTAGACATAACATAGAGATGATAAATATGATAATCCATACCATGGTACCAATTTGACATTGTAAGTATCATGGTTTGCAAAATTGTTAAAGGGATCTAGTAACTTTATTGACATGTGCAAACATTGATGAATGTTTGATAAAATGTATATTGTTGTATTCTGATATGTCTACTGAGTAATGTGTACAAATTTAACATTAAATCGTGGATGTTATACGGCCAAGTAATGAGCAAAAATGTGAAGTGATATAATGCGCTACAACTCATTTCACTGACTTTGTACACAGTTATTACTTTACAGTGGATAATTAAAAATCTTATTTTGAACAAAGGGAAATTTGAAAGGGGATACAAAACTGTTTAATGCTTCTAGGGTAATAGTAATGCAAATGAATCAAGGTATAAGAGAACCACTAGAGTTACTAACTAAGTTGTGTCGATTTGGACAGTGTTACTACATCCCTTTAACCCATTCAGGACTGGTCCCAAATACATGGGCTAGGGTCTATGAAGAATGGCATGTTATGGCAAAATCAGTCAGTCTTGAACGGGGTAAAGGAACCGTTTAATTGAATAGTTTGTCTCCAGATCATAAGGCATGAAAACTAGATTTAAAAAAAATAAATTGTCTATATCATGAGCAGTTCTACTAGGTGTTATTGAATTTGTCTACATGTACAATGTACGTGTACATGTACATTAAGTGTCAAGTTCTATGTAGAATTTATGCGTGATGGCAATTTGAAGATTTTTGTGTCAGATCTGTTTTGGCTTCGTTAATTTAAAAGTGACTTAGTTTAATACCCTTTCATCTGTGTCCTGTCCACTCATATACACATGTATAAATTGAATATTGTCAAGTCTTTCCATATATTGCTCATCAGTTCGCCTGTTATGAATATTCTGTTAGGATAAAAATCTCAATCCCTCTCTTGGCTCTGGTTACATTGCACATCTATAGGGTTTCGTGTTGATTGAGCAGTCTTCAGCCATGCTTCTTTTTTTCCTATCTCTGCTTTGTAATAAACAGATTTTGTTTTGAAATTGATCATATAGATGATTCTACATTAAAAAGCTCCATTGCATTTTATGTTCACTTTGTAGAAGCTTTATTATAGTCTGTATTTGTAATCCCTGTTCTCTGCCACAGAAGGCTTACCATGGATTCAATTGAACATCTTCTATTTACATTCTGAATATGAATATCTTTTTATACTTTTATTCGCCAAAATGAACACTTTAGTAATATTTTGTTCTTATTGACTTTATTTTCAATGCATTGGTAAGTAGGAATGAAAGAAAGTTTATCAAAATTTGTATGATATTATGAGAAAGGTAGTCCTGCGAATAAAAGGAATAATGCAGTTTGATGAATAATGCACAGTTTGCCTAATGATTAAACTTGACATATGTACCGTTTGGTGATATTATTATTTTTTGTTGGTTATTGAGCACTCTTTTTTCAATGCATTGATGAGGAATGATGCATTCATACAGGTTGACATGTCAAATCTTCTTGGAGCTCTACGCAAATTGGATTATTCATAAAAGATGCCTGAGGATTTGTAAAGTGACATGATAAACCTGTCCATGACAGATTTGGAAATTAGTGCTGTAGAAAACATCCTATATCGACTAAAACTGTACTACAAAAATGAGAATTCAGATTATACAGGATAGCAACTGTTCAGCTACCAAGCAATTTATTTGATATATAATTTTTGTTTTATATTTTCTATCAAAACTTGGAGAAAAAAACCTGGTTGGCTGTAAGACTTAAAGCCAAAATAGCAGTATTGGGAAATGCCCCACACACAAAAAAAATTAAATGTATGCTTTTATCACCGACCATGTGAAATCAAATATTGTATTATAAAAATTGGGCCAAGAAACCGCCTATTAATTTAGAAATTTGCAATTTAGACCATCACTGTAGATGCTCGATCGATATCACAGACGGTTGTAATTTAAAATGTTCATCCGCACATTCACACGTAAACCACACCACGCACAATTTCTATCAGTTAACTACAAGACTCAAGCCTGGGAGGATAAGCAGAACAAGCTGTGAATTTTTTGCCCAATCTTAGTGGTGCCTCATGGAACTTTCCTCTTCTGCATTTTAATGTTACGATTCAGATTTTACCACATAAACCCTCTATACTATTTTAACCATGTTGATCAATTGGTTTGGCCAATTAGAGTTGATTTCCATGACTTTCCCAATATTGCTCTATGGCTTTGACATGTCTATTTCGTACATTCAATATTGGAGTGAATGTTTTCTGTAGGCACATGTACATGTACATGATGTATTTAATAAGCACTACTCTCAGATGGCAGGTATATTACATTGTCATATTAAAATGTTTAATGACCCAAGTTATGGAAAGGATAAGGCAAAGTTCTCATTATCTCTTTATTGATTATGTTTTAATTATGCATTTTAAGCTTCACATACCAAAACTCATAATCACAACTGTATACAGCCACAGGTCTGCAAACAAAGACAAGCACTTAAAGGGATAGTTGAGTTCTGGTAAGGAGAGTACAGTTTTAGTGAAACTGAATTTTAGTAACCAAAACCTGCATCATTACATTACAAACTAATAGTTATAACTAGAAAGGAACACAAAATTACAAATGACGTAGTAAAGATCATGTTATCATTCAAAAAGAGCCGTTAAAACGTAAGAGGGCGCTCTCTAAACACTCATCGGTTTCAACAATTTTGAATAAAATATTGTGCATGTGATGCTTTGTTGAAATAGTGATTAGATAGAGAAATAACCAACAACTATTTAAATACCTATTTTGTAACTTTTTGAAAAGAGGAAGCATTTTTTTGAATTTTTAACGGCTGGTTCAAAATTCTCTAATAAACCCGGGGCCCCGGGTTTATTACAAATTGTTATATTTATGGATATTTCAGCCGTTTCTGAACCGATTTTGATCAAACAAAGATGATTTTATTGTTTAAATATTATGCTCTTTCAAATTTTACACTCAGTTTTTCATTACCTCACAAACCAATTAAGTAGTCTAGCGCCCTCTCTACCAAAACTCAACTTTCCCTTTAATTTGTTGTCTTTTAAACTATACCAAGTGTTCATTTAATGTATTAATGCATAATGTAGAAGTGCAGTTTTGTTCTGCCGAACGTGGGAACTTGTTAGAAGCAATAATATGAATATTTGAGGGGGAAAAATGTTTCTGGAAACATAATTTTGTTTGTCAATCGTTAGTGGAACATCATTTTTTTTTTTTTAAGTGTAAATAAACAATGATTACTACTAAGTGCTGAAGCTCTTTCACATGCAGTGTATCTAGAAGTTATATTTGCCCATTTTTCCCCCTTGGTTACTTTGTGGGGGATAAAAAGCAGTTCAGTTTGAAGGAGATTCAGTTATTTTAATTTGAACTTTGAAGGCCTGGTAATTTAATACAACAGTTTGGGAAACAAATATTAAGGTTTAGATCTCAGAGTTTGTATGGAAGCCCTACAACTTACGAGTGTTCTGTATATATTTTTGTTTTTCCTCGCACAAGTTTCTTGGCCTTAAACTAATCTGTTTGACATAAAACTTTTACCAATTTATTTTGCATGCAACTGCATCTATAGACATTTAAACTATACACGTATGGCTCGCACATCCTAATTCATGTTTTTGCTCATGACAGCAATGTTAACCAGTACCTTTATGTCATTATGAGGTAACACGCTTAAAAAAAACAAATACCGGAGAAGCCATACACGTGCGTGCATTAATTGATGTTGCATGTTAATGAGGACTGAACTGACGTCGGCATTGGAGGGAACACGCTACAGATTACAATGTACTTTCAAGGATGATTACCTGCTTAATGGTTAAGATATAATTTCTATTTAATAGCGTCACGTTCATAATACATGTACATGTACCTGGATCTCTTCAACGGGACAGATATACATCACATGAAGCTCTTTAGATATCATCTACAAAAAACTTTTTAAATATCATCCTTTTATAAACAAAATTTGTAATAAACTTTTGCGTGTGAATTGATGAAACAAATGTTTTCGAGGCAAATCATCATTTGTACACATTAGAGAAGTAAACAATGAATTAACTTTACTATTTAAGTTGTCTGCATTTCTTTGCTGCTAATACTCTACAATGTTTTCCACCTATAATATGAAGAGATGGCAAACAATTCAAGTTCTATTAACTAATATTCTTCAGGCTAACTTTAAACACATGGTTTAATAGTCTATTATGATTTTTAAACCTTCCACCATAGAATGTTAATTACATATAATCTTCTTAAAGGCTTTACGGCAATTCTGAGAGCTATTTTCACTGAAATTGCGCTGCTTCCAAAACCTTTGGAAATTGAATCAATGAAAACCAGGGAGTACAAATGTACGCACATGTACGTGCAGTGCATGCAAAGAAGATTATAATCTATACAATTATATATTTGTTGGATTATTAAATGCAAATACAAACGACATACAAAATATTAATTGCACAGAATCTCACCTTTTAAAAACCACTGAATAAAAATAGCATGCTTTTGGACTGTATGCATAGTGACAATCCCATCTGTATCTACATGTAACTATTCAATTTACATCAATTTATTGGTGAGCTTGTGATCTGATGAGCTAGTTTGAGTCTGTACATCTGTCAAAAGTCAAAATAAAAATGTTTATATTTTGCCTCAAAATTTCAGCCAAGTTTATTGTTCATGTTGTTCATGTTATAGGTTCTAATCTGATTCTTCAACGTATCATGGCAAGGAAAGGTGTTCCAGAAGATCTTATTTTCATCTCCTTTGATGCAGAGGCAAAACTTTGGACTGCCACTTATGTAAGTGTTCCTAACTGATTGATACATCTATTGATTTATTATTTTGAATGATTCATGCAGTGATTGACTGATTGATTGATGGAAGGATGGTTGGTTGGTTGGTTTGTTGGTTTGTTGATTGATTGATTGATTGATTGATTGATTGAGGGATTGATTGAGGGATTGATTGATTGATTGATTGATCGATTGATTGATTAATAATTGGATTGAGAGATTCATTCATTTTATTTATTCATTCTTTGATTTTCTTTCTTTCTTTCATTCATTCATTCATTCATTCATTCATTCATTCATTCATTGATAGATGATCGATTAGTCGATTGATTGATTGATTGGTTGGTTGATTGGTGCAGTTATCATTTTGATAATAATAAACCAACATTCGATTCGATCACACAAATACTTCACAAGACTAATAGCTCGCAGTGAACTAACCATAGCGGTGATGTGATGCTGGGAAGGATTTACCAAATCCATCCCAGGAACGACGTCTTTTAATTCTGTGTCATACATACATTTTACTACTATTGCAGTAGTGTGATATTGTTGCATGCGCAGCCTTGCAAGTGCAGTGACGTTGACAAGCGACTTCAATAAGTGGCGTTGAAGTGGAACAAGAATCAGATGCGTGTATACACATACATGTACATGCTGAATATTGTGCCATCCTTGCCCAGGCCCCTGAATTCATCAAATTATAGCGAAGAATACTTTAGCGAAACAGTTCCGGACTTCTGTCAATCTGTGAAAAACATCCCCCAAACCAGCAAAATCATCTAAATTATAAATGGCATATTTTATAAACAACATCATGATGTGATTTAAAAAGTTGATTTTGTTTTTTCGTCTTAATAATGGAATAAATGCAAGGTTTCCTTTATTCTTGTTTTACATACGTTGTAGTTCCATTTTTAATTATCGCTACTCTCTATAAGATGCAATTTATAGGCCCCTGGTCAACTCAGTCAACCCAAATGGGTCGAGTTATCCAGTCTCAAAGAGGTCAAGTCCCGAAATTAATTTTATTGTACCTTAGTCCATTCAGTTAGAGGTAACATGGAGTTGCAATATTATTTTTCTGTAAGAAGTAAGAGGCTAAATGGTACAATGTTTCTCACACATTTTTAAGGAACAGTTTTCTCATACCCTTATACTCTTCAATCTTCATCAGTATTGTCCGCCTACAAATTTGGGTACACGTACATGTACTACCTTTGATTAGTTGCTTGCTACTGTACAGAAAATGATAAGCCTTTGAATCCACCACACTTATTGTGATCATCTTGTAGGTATCCGCACATGTGTGAATTGGCTCTGTGACGGGTTAACCTACATGTATCATCAGGGCTTTGTGAAATACAAGCTCAAACCAATCCTAGTTATATGCAGAGTGTTTTGCTAGTTGGCGATAGGTTCAGGCTCTTATGAGGGGTTAATTAATTGCAGAAGTTAGAGAAATCTTCCATTGATGGGGTCAAAGAAGCCCTAGAACTTCACGAGTGGTCCATTCACGGTCTCTTGAAAACTCAAGAGCTATCTAGAGATCTCTGTATCTCTGCATCAGTGATGCGGTGAGAGCAAACCCGATACCATCCAAGTGAAGTGTTGCTGAAGATATTCTCTTCCCTTTTTATTCTGTTACCGTGAATACCATCATCACACTTTGTGAAAGATTTTTGTTTTCTCATTAAATAGGGACGTCAATTTAAAGTATAAAAGAAATGCATACTAATAATATTAACAAATTAATAATATAAAGTTTAATTTCTCTCTTATCTCTGTCTTGTACGTACATTATAATGAGCCTCATAAAAATGAGATTCACAAATGTATGCTATTTCTATAATTATTTATATTGAATTGAACTGTCAATATCCATATTTAATTGAAGTATATATTATTTGAGTATCATGGCCCCGTCTTTTTATGTTGTATTACTTAGCCAATATTTCACAATTCAATGTATTTTAGCTCGGTTGACTGTCTGCTCAAGCTTTTGCTTATAACGGCGACCTTCTGCTTTCTTTCTTTGTACACGCAATGGCCCAGCGTATTTACTCTTACTTATGTATAATTTTTTTTCTTTCTATATTTTGTATACTGTTTGCATACCTTATGTTCTACATTATTATCCATGTTGTAACTGATTCGTTTATTGTTTGCAGAAAATAAAGTCTTTGAAATGAAGTCTTTGAAATGAAGTACATACAGTACCTTTTTGCTTGCGTTATCGTGACAGAACAATATAAACATTTAAAAAAAACATTGTATAGGAAATGCAAAAAATGCTGTAAAATGAATATGAACTATTAAAAAACAAGAACAAAGGAATGGTAATTGTGTTTTAGGATGGTACTATTTGATCATTCATACAACTGCGATGCTGTCTATACTCCTGTATACCCAAAGGGTGGGTGATTAAGAGGTGTTCACTAACTATTGAAAGGACCATCACATGGACTTTTACTTGCCAGTCAACAAATATTGCATACAAATTTACCAACAATTAAAATGTATTCCTTCCTCATTTCTCAATGCCAAATGACATTTAATGTTTCATTTATTTCAGAGAGGCCTTGAGGATCGAACCCAGAGAGTAGGTGAAGATGAAGCGATGGTGAAAGGCATTGAGAGGACGATCAACTCCTATGGCAGCGTGCCTGACACATGGCAGTCATATTTTCTCCCAGATGGGTAAGAGATGTAATACAGTCAAAACTTTGTTCCCCGTTTAGCAATATGTCCCTTATTTAAATCTTCCTTCGGTTGTCTTTTTTGACAGTCTACATTTGACTTTAGTAAAAACCTAGTAATGTCCAAGTTAAGGCTGAGTCGGTTCGGTCGATCACACCGGTTACCGACCGTTTCAATCGGGACCCGGTTCGGTATATCGGGAAACAGTGCCCCGAAAAAAAAATAAAAAAATAAAATGTTAAAAAAGAAATTAAGATTATCACAATAATGTAGCGGAATTCAAATAAAAACGGGGCAATTGATATCATTTACTTTAAAGAGTGGTTATTTTCGAGAAATTCTTGGTTCATTACTTCGTTTGACAGTCAGAAATTGAACAGGAAGCGCAAAATTGCTAGTCATTTGAACGATATTGTCGGCGGATGTGCACACAATGTTAGTCCGATACTCCAGGGGAGTTGTCTGATGGATCTTTGTATGATCCAGCTGATGAGCCAGTGCATTCAAAAAGTGGCTCAAAATACGTTTTTTGGTCATTTGCACCATTTAAAAATGTTTTGATATTCTACTTACATGATTTCATGGCGTTTGACAGCCGAACAGAAACAAAAATGAGCCCCAAAACAATGAAAACAACTACTCAAAACATCGATAAAAAACGACTACATCGCTCCCATTCGCTCGTATACCCTGTGTGCAAGTTACGGGTCTCTTTTTCTTCCGCGAGATTCATACGCTGGGCCGGTGGAACTATGTTCCAGTCCGCCCTCTATCGGCAAGATCCATCCGCCAGGAATTGGGGAAGTCCCCAGCGGATGGATCTTGCGCAAGAAAAGAGACCCCGTAACTTGCACACAGGGTATACGAGCGAATTGGAGCGATGTAGTCGTTTTTTATCGATGTTTTGAGTAGTTGTTTTCATTGTTTCGGGGCTCTTTTTTTTTCTGTTCGGCTGTCAAACGCCATTCGAAATCATGTAAGTAGAATATCAAAATGGTGTTGATTGCGAAAAGGCTAATTTATAGCCACTTTTTAAGGGCATGCAGTGGCTCACAGTCACAAGCGATCGTACATGTGATGTTTCCCCCAGACTAGCGGGCTAAGTTTCTGTGAACCGTGTTGCGATGGGCAATGGTGAACAAACGATGAATTTACTTCGAAAAACAAAATACTTTTCATGCGAAACTGAGTTAATTCTGGATACTGTAACTATTTTCCCGTAAAGATTGATATGTAAATCCATTAAACCCTCAGTATTTGTTATGTTATTTGCATATAAAAAGAGCAATATAAGCCCCAAACAGTGCATTTTGCCGATGCGTGCACGATTGCGTGATTTTTACCGGTCCGAGTTTCGACGGTAAAAATTTATCGGGATACCGGTTCCCGACCGGTAAAAGTTTATCGGGACCCGGTTCCGACAATTACCGACATGACTCAGCCTTAGTCCAAGTGCAGCATAGGATCAACATTGATTTCAATAATGTGTACAATATGTTATGTTTCTAATTGATTTATAATTTTATAATTGTTCTTCGTAAACAAGCAGGAATAAATTTATAAACCAGTTAGCCAGCAATTGAGTATAGATAAGCATAACTCATTATTATGTGTGTTTTTCTGACAGGCACCTGGCCAGTAGAGTGCACGTTGGCTCCCCCGTCACAATGCACCTGCTGAGGATACCAGACCCGCTGCCCATCGATGATAGAGAGAAGAAGCCGTGCTTCCCGCAGAGACCCCTCAACTGGGAGGAGGACATGCAGTTGTATTCACAGTTCCTGGACAGGAAGGTAAGAAAACTGGGTTCGGTCACTAGTTTTGTTACTATTATGACTATTAGAAGTATATTAGTAGTTCCAGTTGTCATGGTAGTACTAGAATGCTAACCATAGAATTATGAATAAACAAACCAATATATATGGCGCACAGTCACGTGCCCTATATGATTTGTACATGGACAAGATGGCGGAATGACCAGCTTTTTGTAGCCACCGTTGACTGCCTTTCGACGTCATCGCGAATTAACCTAGAAAGACTGACCAATCATCATCCTGTGAAGGGCGTAACCTATCGCGCTTATTTTCCTGCGCACTGTCCTAGATTTTATCACGTTTATGAGAACAATGGGATCCATGGAAACGTATGCATATGAACTAGTTTTCTTGACCTCGATCTGGTGACGACATGTATGAACTGCTCTGTGATGGGTTCATGTTACTTCCCCTAGTATCCCACAATGCAATCGTGTGACGTTTGGTGATGTAGAAAGGCACAGTCAATCCGGTCTTTAAAAATCATGTTCATTGTGGCAGAGTGACACCCCCCTGGTGCAAACATTCAAAGCGAACAGGCTGTAAAGGATCAGGACAGAAAAATCATTACCTTTCTGCCCAATAATACTTGCATTGCAATGGCAATGCGTTAACAATTACGGTGCGTGCTAGCAGTATGTGGCACTGTAGGTGGCCGAGTTCGCCAGCGTGGCCTAGGGCCGAGTTCCCCCACCATTATGGTAAAATACTGAAAATGCTGGTAAAACATTCTGTAGAGGTCTTCCATCGCCACCTGATAGAAGGAATCACGTACCACCAGATTATGCATTTGTTTACATTGTAAGTAAGCACCAGCACGTGCCCATGCAGATGCTCTTCTGTAAGCACAGTTGCACTTCTGTATCTGCATGATTTTCAGGATTGATTAATTTGATATTCTGATTAATTAATAGACCACTTCGGTAATGTATGCAAATACTATGCGTATGATATCAGACTCCCCGTCGTCAAGCTTAACAAACGTAACCATGTCCGGCAAGCTAGCTTGCCGGACATGGTTACTTTTGTTCAGCTTGCCGACGAGGAGTCTGACGTCATACGCATATTATTTGCATACATTACAGAAGCGGTCTATTGACTACTGTGCTTATAGAACAGACCAAATGTGATAACAATGTTACACAGTATTATGCGACCATTTTCATGAGATATACATTATATCTGATTCATTATTTTCCATGACATAAAAACACTTTCATTTTTTTCTGTGTAGGAGGAGCTAAAAGGAGACCATGCAACGTACATGAGACATCATCCGGAGCTCAAGGCTCTCCTTGCCGACTTCCTCCAGTTCCTGTTGCTACGGAAACCAGAGGACATCGTCCCGTTTGCCGCCGACTACTTCTCCTCTTTCTCAGCTTCCACCAAGACGGGCGAGGCATTTGCCACGTCACAGGAACCTCGACACACGCCCCGTCCCGAATCCCCGTACAAGAAGCAGGGGCCCTACAACGCAGGATCAAACCACTAGCACACGGGCTTTGATGTGCGTTTCCATGAAAGATGTACATATATGCTCTGGCGACATTTGCACCGACAAATCACGATCTATCACTCCATTTAATTTGCTCGGATGACAGAATCTTTGGGCGTCAACAATGCTCCAGCCACAAATTCTTTGCCTACAAAAGCTCCGGTGACAAAATCTATGGTGGCGTTTGCTCTGGCTACAAAATATCTGCTGACTAAAGCTAGGCCATCAGCTGCTCTGTTGGGGACATGGCAAAATGATCTCATAGTAACATTACAGAACGTGGCTTCAAGTTGATTTGATTTTCTCTAATATTAAAATAAATTATTTTCACAATTATGCATAAGAAGTATCACCCATTTCCTCCGTTATACAGATGGAATCAACAGAGCAAATTCTCTGCAGACGAATTGTTGCCAGATATTTTGTTGTGGAGCAATTATATCATCAAATTTCAAACCAAAATGTCGCAGGAGCAAACGTTACTGGAGCAAATACATTGTGCATTGTGTCGCCGCTTACGCCTGTACAATACAGCATCAAGGCCATTTGCACATTGGCCCTTTGAAGCCATCATTGAACTAGAGTTTTCACTGGACTATCTTCTAGAGATCGGCCCATTTCTGCATCGGGAGGAAATAGCAGAATGTAATTTTTGTAAAAAGAAATGACTTGTGCATTTAACAGTTTCCCATTTGTGCGGGGAATACTTATCCTAAATACTACTGTGTTGTGCTTGAAAGAGATCATAATTATTTATTGTATATTCTGTACAGAAGTTCTTCTTGCCTGCTTATCAGGAGAAATACAGTCAAACTTGTGTATGGTGACCATATGTTAAAGTGCAAGTTGAAGTTGCCAATGTAAATGGGTGACCTATATAAAAACAGGTTCCATCATTAATTCTGTATGCAGGAGATCAGATTTGATGGCTACTGTAGGCACTCTGTCTGCCTTAGACAGGTGGCCACTTAAACAGGTTTGACTCTAAAGTCAACATATTGGTCAAAGGATTAAATCTAATTATGTTTTAATTTAGTCCTTTGATTATACCTAACAACCTATTGTTAAATCTAAATGTAATCCATATACATGTAGGTTATATTTTAGTAGGTGATTTGAGGTGATGATGTGAAGTGGGATGATTGAACCCAAGGTTAAATGTAATGCACTGTGTAGAATTGTTGCCAAAGAGAAAGAAGCAGGTAGCTTTATCATCTTTATCAGCTGTGCTCACATAAACCTATTCCCTACTAGCTTTTGCAATTCCCATAGAATGAATACAGGGTCACTAGGTTCCCAGGTTCAAATATTCACTCACCAAAACGAGGAACATGCAATAATTGTATCCCTCTTTAATAGTTGATTAAACATGTATATTTTGAAATACATATTCTGAAATGGGTTATGTTCCGACGAAATTGATAGTTTTGAGGACAACTTTATAGACAAATTTAGGATTTATGTAGAAATTAGATGGGATCCACACATGTCCTTATCCAGGTTGCAACGTATTCAACATAATTTACTTTTTTTAATGGAAATACATGTATTTGTGAACATTTAATGGTATGCATGTATTTATAAAACATTAACAACACTGATAAGACATCAATTTCCTTCACATTTGTCACTCATATTTTGCCGTATTTAATGTACTGCTTTTCTCAAAATAGTATTGTACAGTGTGTCTTCTCTCACAAATATTTGTGTTTTTTTAGTTGTGAATTCATTGTTATGTATACTTCTGATTTAACTCATTCAGGATATTTTTCTAAAATATGTATTCTCCATAGAGTACAGAAGCTATGATATCATAAAAATCTATGCCCATCCGAATGAATTTTCTTTCAATAGGCATTCTGTGTTATAGCACTCTGGTTCATAAAGTTATGAACCAGAGCACTATAACACTGATTGCCTACTGACAAAAAATTAATTCGGATTGGCATATCTCGGCTAATACTTAACATGTTCAATTGATTTTTGGTATTTGGACATTATTTTGTATGCTTATTCGAAAAATGAAGTCCAAATTTGAAAATTAAACAAATTGAAGAGTATTTTCAGAACCAGTCCTGAATGGGTTAATTCAAATTTTGTATTTGTTTTTATTTGACAGTGCTCCATACTGCCAAATTCACTATTATTTCCTGATCACATGTTTAAATATTATACAACATCCGTGTTATGAAAACTGTACTTACAGTATAACCTACGGTAAGACCAAAGTTTAGTAAACAAATATCCAAAGGACCACTTATATATGTGAGACTGTTCATTAATCAAGAGCATGATTTGTTGATAATTTCTTTCTTTTTGCGCAGTTGCATATTAAACAGTATCCTCTCATATTACCACATCTGGGCCCCGTCTCATAAAACTTGTCCAATTGTTGTAAATGTCCAATTATTGATGGCAACAACCAAAATGCTCCATGTTAATTGGCTGTTGCCTTCTTAGTTACGACAATTTGACATTTAAAACAATGGGAAAAGATTTATAATAATAATAATATCAAGCATCTTTCTACATGTAGGTAGAGGCGCATCCTTATTATTATTACCCATGGTCATCAGATACATTTGAAACCCACACAATGATATTGCATACTTTCTCAACTCCCCGGGGAGCATACTAGCCAGGCTGCCACAGATGATGGTCAAAGGCTAATTAACACCAGACCATGGCACCCATGGGGGTAACCTGGGTAAAGAGCAGCAATTGTGAATTAATTGTCTTGCTGAAAGACAAACGTAGTGGGCATGAAACAGGGTGTAGAGTTGTAATCTTTATATAATTGTACTTGTTCACTTGTAATTTATTTATTTTTTGATTCCCCCCCCCTGACATTTGTGGCTAGATGGGGCCAATTTTAAATCCAGATAATATATGTATTCATAAATTGACCTGTAAATCTTGGTTGCTATAATCTAGTAGCTCCAGAGGAATGCCATAAACTATATCAGATATAATTATTTTGTTTGAATCGTTCATGTTTTGTCGTGATTTATATTGTATTTCTTTCTTTTTTATGATACCAATCAAAATCTATGTACACATGTAGTTTTAGAATACACAAATTCTTTTAATGACAAATGTATATATTGTTTTATGTGTTGAATTATTTATGATTTTTAAAGAGAGTTTATGTTTACTTTGAATGTAATTTTAGTCTGCAGGAGGTAGTGGAGAATTTTGTAACTTAGCAACGGCCATTTTTCAGCAGCAATCAAAAAGGGTCAAAAGGCACTCACTAGCACTGACACAAATATATGATGACATAAACGGTACCCCGGGGTACCAGACGAAAATCCGCCATTTTGTTTAATTATTTATTTAATTTTTAGGGCTGTACTGTGGGTATAGCGTGCATACAATCGCGCGCTGCACTGCATGCACAACGCAATAGCTGCGGTACGGTTGGACGCAAGATGGCGCTACACAACGCGGGATACCGGGGTACAACGGTACCCCGGGGTACTGCGTGTTTCATCATAATAGATTAAATTAAATTAAATGACATTGGATTTATGAACGAAATCAGATCTGAATTCCTTTTTTGTTGGCTATTCTGATGATCAATGCTGCCTTCAGGTATGATATATTTATTACAAAAACTGAATATACAATTTGTTTCTTTTCTTTTATAGATAATGTATTGTATACATTGTATTGGAAGAGACGTTATGTTTTGGGTCTGTGTGTATTCAAAAGGACCAAGATAATTACATATTTCAGCATTTTAGAACAAGTATTCATGTTTTTTTTAATTGTTTTTTTTATAAATTAATGTATACATGTACATTGAATTCGAACAGATGTCATGTTTTGGGGCCGTGTTTCTTCAATGGGCTTAAGATCACTTTACCCTACATGTGGGCAAAACACTTTCACCATCTCATGTCAGTGGTAAATTTATAGAAAGCTTGTGCTTTTCTAAATGTGCACTACAAAATATAAATATGTAAATAGTGAACAACAAATTACCAGATTCACCTCAATTATAATCATTCCGAATTTGAAAGTTAATCACCTGTGAGAAACAATGTAAGTTAGTGTGAATTAAAGACGAGCTTGCTAGGGATTCTAATCTCTACCAATGTTAATTTGAAATGATTTATACATTTTGTTCATGAATGTAAACTATCATGTGTTTTATTTAATATGTGTTTTTAAAGCAAGACTATCATATCTCATTCTCTTGTGTAGGCCTAGGGGGTATGGAATTAAATGTGAACAGTGTAACGTAGTAGTGAAGTACTTTGGTTGTTGGGGGACTTTCTCCTCGTGACTTCAATACATTAATTAATAATTAAATGAATTGTTTAGAATATAATTATGTGGTCTTAATTGTAATTGATCCAGAATTAAACTATTTGTATACACAACTATAGGAAATAACTTTTTGAGAAATGATAAGGAATACAAAATAAAATCATTCATAACAATTTTGGATGACTTCATTATTTCCCCTTATTTTCCCAATACTTAAGCCATAAAACATGCTTATTTCACCTAATAGTGGGGCCTACAGTGAAACCTTGTTTAAAAGTTCTGGGCCCTGTTGCACAAAGAGTTGCAATCAATTGTAAAGTTGCAATTAATTGTATCCCCCGAACCCACTTCGGGGGATACTATGGATTTGGCCTCGTCGCGCCGCCGCCGCGTCCGCCGCGTCCGCCGCGTCCGCCGCGTCCGCCGCGTCCGCCGCAGAGATTTTCTTGTGAACGCTCTACAGGTCCGAGTTCTTGTCCGATCATTTTCTAATTTGGTATGAAGGTGTATTAAGGAAAGAGGATGAAGCCTATTGATTTTGGTGTGGGGCGGAGTCCTGGTTGCCATGGTAACCATGATATAAAGAAATAGTTAAGATTACCTTGTGAACGCTCTACAGGTCCGAGTTCTTGTCCGATCATTTTTTAATTTGGTATGAAGGTGTATTAAGGAAAGAGGATGAAGCCTATTGATTTTGGTGTGGGGCGGAGTCCTGGTTGCCATGGTAACCATGATATAAAGAAATAGTTAAGATTACCTTGTGAACGCTCTACAGGTCCGAGTTCTTGTCCGATCATTTTCTAATTTGGTATGAAGGTGTATTAAGGAAAGAGGATGAAGCCTATTGATTTTGGTGTGGGGCGGAGTCCTGGTTGCCATGGTAACCATGATATAAAGAAATAGTTAAGATTACCTTGTGAACGCTCTACAGGTCCGAGTTCTTGTCCGATCATTTTCTAATTTGGTATGAAGGTGTATTAAGGAAAGAGGATGAAGCCTATTGATTTTGGTGTGGGGCGGAGCCCTGGTTGCCATGGTAACCATGATATAAAGAAATAGTTAAGATTACCTTGTGAACGCTCTACAGGTCCGAGTTCTTGTCCGATCATTTTCTAATTTGGTATGAAGGTGTATTAAGGAAAGAGGATGAAGCCTATTGATTTTGGTGTGGGGCGCGGTCCTGGTTGCCATGGTAACCATGATATAAATAAATAGTTAATATTACCTTGTGAACGCTCTACAGGTCCGAGTTCTTGTCTGATCATTTTCTAATTTGGTATGAAGGTGTATTAAGGAAAGAGGATGAAGCCTATTGATTTTGGTGTGGGGCGGAGTCCTGGTTGCCATGGTAACCATGATATAAAGAAATAGTTAAGATTACTTTGTGAACGCTCTACAGGTCCGAGTTCTTGTCCGATCATTTTTTAATTTGGTATGAAGGTGTATTAAGGAAAGAGGATGAAGCCTATTGATTTTGGTGTGGGGCGGAGTCCTGGTTGCCATGGTAACCATGATATAAAGAAATAGTTAAGATTACCTTGTGAACGCTCTACAGGTCCGAGTTCTTGTCCGATCATTTTCTAATTTGGTATGAAGGTGTATTAAGGAAAGAGGATGAAGCCTATTGATTTTGGTGTGGGGCGGAGTCCTGGTTGCCATGGTAACCATGATATAAAGAAATAGTTAAGATTACCTTGTGAACGCTCTACAGGTCCGAGTTCTTGTCCGATCATTTTCTAATTTGGTATGAAGGTGTATTAAGGAAAGAGGATGAAGCCTATTGATTGTGGTGTGGGGCGGAGCCCTGGTTGCCATGGTAACCATGATATAAAGAAATAGTTAAGATTACCTTGTGAACGCTCTACAGGTCCGAGTTCTTGTCCGATCATTTTCTAATTTGGTATGAAGGTGTATTAAGGAAAGAGGATGAAGCCTATTGATTTTGGTGTGGGGAGCGGTCCTGGTTGCCATGGTAACCATGATATAAATAAATAGTTAATATTACCTTGTGAACGCTCTACAGGTCCGAGTTCTTGTCTGATCATTTTCTAATTTGGTATGAAGGTGTCTTAAGGAAAGAGGATGAAGCCTTTAGATTTTGGTGTGGGGCGGAGTCCTGGTTGCCATGGTAACCATGATATAAAGAAATAGTTAAGATTACCTTGTGAACGCTCTACAGGTCCGAGTTCTTGTCCGATCATTTTCTAATTTGGTATGAAGGTGTATTAAGGAAAGAGGATGAAGCCTATTGATTTTGGTGTGGGGCGGAGTCCTGGTTGCCATGGTAACCATGATATAAAGAAATAGTTAAGATTACCTTGTGAACGCTCTACAAGTCCGAGTTCTTGTCTGATCATTTTCTAATTTGGTATGAAGGTGTATTAAGGAAAGAGGATGAAGCCTTTTGATTTTGGTGTGGGGCGGAGTGCAATTGGTTCGGGGGATACATGTGCTCGGCTGCGCGACCCGCCGAGCGCGCAATTTCTAGTTGTAAGTCAGATCATGTGACTAAATGCACAAATCTGATTGGTTAAAATGCGCATATTTTCTGACTTGCAATTAATTGCAACTTGACAATCGATTGCAACTCTTTCTGCAATGGGGCCCAGTTGTAACCGAATCTTTATATAATGGAACCTTAAAGTGGACCACCATGCATACAATAACCCATGCCTTATTTGTTTTGGTACTGTTGTTTGATATTATATATACCTCGCACAAAAAGTTCCGCAATCGAGGTTTGCACATTAATAACTTTTTTATTACGCTATTACCATTCATAAATTTGGTATCATTGGAAAGCGTGAATTCTCCTCTTTCTATTGATATAACATTTGCTATGAATATTTTATCATGGAATGTGCATTGCATCCAAATGTAGGGCAAAGTCAAAAATGCCCCATTGCCCAGTAAATAGGCTTATAAGGGATATCTTGAAAAAAATAAAATAGTGTTTAAGTGCTTGTTAAATTATTTAACTTATAATAAACTTACCAAAATTACTATCTACAGGGAAACCCCGTTATAACGAGGTCATCGGGACTGCCAACTTTACCTCGTTATAAGCGGTACCTCGCTATAAACGATCTCATACTCAAGCACATTAAAATACACACAGTGATAAAAGCAACATGTGTTACGAGTAATGTGTTGTGTGTTGTATAAACAATGGCTTGTAATTGTGTACTGTGAATAAACAAACGTAATTGCAAGAGTCTCCAAGTTTAAAATTGCAACGATGAAGTTTGTTCAAACTCATTCACCTGACGATTTTTGATGTTGTGCTGAAAACTGTCCTAATTAGAAATTGCGAATATGAATCGTTCTTGCGCTATGGGCGAACATGTACAACACCCATGAATTCAAGGGTGTGAGGCAGCATTTTTTTCCCATGTTCACACATGAATTCACGGGCGCCTTCGATTTCTAGTCCGCTCCCCTACTGTTAAACAAAAAAACAGAAAAATCACAACAAAAAAATCACAGAAAAACACTTCCCAGATGGAAAAAAATAATCATGGAAAACAAAGTCTCTTTCATTTTTTTGAAACCTCGTTATAAGCGGGTTGATATCTTATGCTTTTCTTTGAGTGTGCGTGAGCAGAATGTGCTCGTTATAACCGGAATCTCGCTACATGTATATCCGAGCTCGAGGGGCATTGTGCCATAGAAACACACATTGAAATACTCGGGACTGAATGGTTTGCCTCGTTATAAGCGGTACCTCGTTATAAGCGAGCTCGTTATAACGGGGTTTCCCTGTACTATCAATTTGACACATTCATATAATGAATCAGACATAACAAAATGTTAGTTATACTGAAAAAAGATTAGTTTTATATTTACAAAATAACTGTACAGAATATTTCATCGCATCATTAAATTCCAACAATTCCAACAATTCAAAGTTAAACATTGACATCACATAATGTATACTCCGCAAAAAAAGAAACTGGACACTTGTATAAGTTGAAATATTTCATATTAATGTACGATAAAGTGTACATGATCATATATCAAATTAAAGGGAATTTAGTCCTCTACATGCAGGGTATAACTTAAATGTGTAATCGTTCATGCATGAAATGCCATGGTCAATTAACACTAGCAAGGTCTGTTTTCAAAAATAGCAAAACAATGGAGGACCACACCATTCGACTGAAATGATAGTAAGCGTTTCACTTAAAACAAGATGAGCGGGGCAAGTAAATTATGACATTATTCAACTTTATTGTTATGAACAAACTCTGGAAATACAAATTTGTCAATAAAACAGGGCCAGGTTATGAGAGCATTATCATACTGGTCTGTATTACAGGCATGAAGCTTGTCTATTTCATGTGTCCCCTGCAATTTTAACCATAATTAACTAGAAAATGTCATGTTAAAGACTGCCCAAATGTTTGACCAAGGGTGACTTCATGTTTTAAAGATCTTTGGACTACGGTATAATTCTAGAGAAGGATTTATACCATTGTCATGCTGAAATAAGGCCACAAACTGTGGTTTTGACTAATAAAGCTTTGCCATGGAATTCCCCATTTTGTTACTTTTGGATGAAAATAACACCTTTAACGTTCACAATTTGTCTTCATTTATACTCTTTATTGAGATGAAGATAGAAAAGGTCACATTTGTAATGAAAAATTATGCCATCTCATGAATATAGTGTTTTAGATTATGCTTATCAACAGTTATATGGTTGAGTGGATGTTCCATTTTTGCTATTTTTGAAAACAGACCTTGGTGTGGTTAATTGACCGTGACAAGTCATGCATGAATGATTTCATCTGGATTTCATGCGAATATTGAAGAGGGTAATTTTATCTTTAATTCGATATACAATATCATATATTTTATCGTTAATGAATACGAAATATTTGGTCTCATACAAGTGTCCAGTTTCTTTTTTTGCGGAGTATATATGACTACAGCCAAACCTGTCTCGGTGGCTACCTGTATCACCAAATGAGATACCCTGCAGAGGGGAAAAAATGTTACGGAACCTGTCCATAGAGGACACCTATCAACAGTGGCCACTTTCCTTATTAGAGCTCAGTTCCAAAAGGCGCTAAATCCGCTTTCCATACAAATTGAGTTAACGATACATTTATAAGCTACGTAGCTATCTAGGAATCCACATTTTACGACAAATTACTCACTCAAAATCAACATATAGAAAGTTCAATTTTCATATTCCTATAGGCACGTGTACAAAGTTGGGCAAAGAAACCTGTTTTCCTCGAAAGTTGAAAAAGTGGATATAGCGCCTTTTGGAATTTAGCTCTTTCCCTTTAGTGGTCACTATGTACAGGTTTGACAGTGGTAGTCACCGATCCGTGCTTGTCTGACTTTGTTTAGACCCATAACCCGTTATAATAATAACAATGATAATGATGTAACTTATAACGCACATATTAATTTTTTTTTTAAAGGTAAGTTAAAGGAATGAATAGCAATGAATTGCTGCGACATCAGAGACAGGACAAGTGTGTACCCTGACGAACTACAATCTTCCTGGCAAATTGATTTTCAGTACCATTTCCCAAATATACCCTGTATCAATCCTTGATATATAGCAAAACCTGGCACTTGTCGGTAATTCACGTTTTGAAGAAATTGGCATTTTAAGTTCATATAATATGTGTAAAAGACTTATTTTTAGAGCCATATTTTGTTACTGTACACGTATGCTTTCATTATTTATTAATGATTTTTATTAACGCGTAGATCGCTATAAATTAGGAAATCCTTAAATTGGCAACACATTGTCATATTTTCTAAACAGATTTTGGCATTCAAATTGGCAATTTTGCAGCGATGTAACTTCATATTTGTCTTAAATTTTAATAACTAATTATTTTCCACCTATTCTTATGTCATTAAATAATTATCAAAATGAAAATGAAAATATTATACTAAACATACACCATTGAATGGGGTGTACTCATTTCACTCAGATTTGAATCAAATCTCTTCATAATTCTGCTTAATTGAGATCCCTCTGCAGACAGAATATACATGTAATACAACCATACAATTGTAAGACCGTCTAAATGTACACGCCAAACTATATCCAGCCTTTTATCTTATATTCAGCAATTACGTACAGTACACAATTTCCCCTTGCCCATGCAACAATGCAAACTCCACAAATAGAACTAAGAGAATCTTACCGACATTCATACAAGGTATACAGGCACAACACATATTTTAACTCTCAGCCCATGATACAATTATATTGAGCACATTTAGAATGTTACTTTCTTGAATACACCGTTTCAGTAATACCCTGCACATATATTCTCATTCTTATATTTGTAAGAAACACTTGGAAAAAATAAAGAAATATATATACAAGTCATGTAAAAAAATAAGTTGAAAATCACAATTCAGCTATTTCAGGGCTAATTGACAACATTGACTTCCTCCTTTAAGCTTTTTATTCCCATGGAAATCTGCACGAACGCCTAACTCGATTCTTCATCCAGTTTTACTCTCTTTGAGCCATTGGTGTCATCAGTGTCATGGGCATCTGAGCTCTTGATCTTGTGTCTGTCCAAACCACACTTGGACTGCGATGGTTGCGCTGCTAGGTCAGGCTCGTATTGTGACCGGTCTAGGCCTAGGAATTCCAGCGCATTACCAGCAAGCAAGTTATCCTGTGAAGAATTGATAGCAATATTTAGTTATAGTAATACACAAATAATATTTATAACGACGTCAACAAAGAAATCAATGACCCCAAAGCAACATCAATCATAATCATCACCATCTAGTGTGTCTGTCTGGTCTTATTGGTTGCAAGAGCAGGTTTGAAAAGGTTCAAGGAATTTCAAAGCACAGACTGAAAAAAGGGCATTATGCATTGAAGAAAGTATTACTAACTTTATTGACTGTTCATTGCTAATGAAGTACATTTAGACCGGCAGCCCAGAGGTCTTCTGTGCATCAAAAAGCGTACTGATTGTTGAACATATGAATATTTAGAGGAGAATGTAACAAATCCAAAAATATGAGTCTCCCGGGGTGTACCCGTGGATAAAGGGGTCCTTTGCGCCTCCAAAGTTTGACCCCTGGGGATTGTCTGCCCCTGGGGATTGTCTGATGCTTCTATTTGTTTGCGAATGTACCGTGTTCAACATCGCTGACTGCGGGGAGAGCGAAACAGAGAACAAAAGGATCACTGATGCGTATCTGGCAATTTTATGTTGCCTGTTTTGAAAGACGAAATACACGTTGATGCATTGGGGATTATATCCAAAACCTCTTGCAACTTAACACATATGTCTTACAGATTACAGAATACATATTGGATACAAATGTCATCCGTTAAATTATCCTGCAGATGCCTCTGAATATTGAACATCGACTCGCAAAAGTTATGTTTATAAAAGCGGAGCTTCCACATTTCCCTACATAGAGGGGGAAAATCGCTGCACAAAGTCAGACAAAAGGCAATTATATGTGTGTATTGGTATCCAAGCTGCATGTAGAGGCCAATAGACCAGTGGCCGAGAGCACGATCATGACCCAGGACCAGACCTAGTTCCACTGATCTCTAGGATATGCTTTACGGTTGAATGAGTAAGGGCGGTATGTGTGCTCTGCTACGTTCTATTGATTTGTACGTAATTCTAGCATATTGACATCAATGAGTTAGAGCCAATGATGCTAATTACCATGGTAAATGTCGCTGGTCCGTAATCGGGCCCCTGCTCCCTGTTCACAGTTACGTTTTTCACATGTGCAATACTACGGTCAAGTGAGAAAGACGTGTATTCATCGAATTGAAAGGACTGAATGGTTACTTATTATTCTTGTTACATCGATTAGAAATTCCTTTATGCGATGGTTGTAAAATTGTTCTCATGAAAGAGAACAAAAGATATCCCATGACAACCATCTGCCACTCTGAACACGACTGCACAGAGTAAAGGCTCTATTGATACATTTCTCTGTTACCGCAGTTGTCACCACCCCCCCCCCCCCCCCCCCCCCTCCGTCGCTCTGCCATGCGCTCATATATTGGTTCCTCTGCATTCGGCTAGTTACTTTAGTTTTATACACGGGTGTTGTTTTAATGTGTGATATTCATTTGTAAGTGGAAGCCATGTTTGATCTTGTTTTGATGATGGGGTTCATTCGAATGTATTTATATGGCCTTTGGCATAATTCAAACGTGCTATCAATATGTATTCTGTAATCTGTAAGACATATTTGTAAAGTTGCAAGAGGTTTTAGATATAATCCCCAATGAATCAACGTGTATTTCGTCTTTCAAATCAGGCAACGTAAAATTTGTCGAAATTGCCAGATACGCATCAGTGATCCTTTTGTTCTATGTTTCGCTCTCCCCGCAGTCAGCGATGATGAACACGGTACATTCGCAAACAAATAGAAGCATCGGACAATCCCCAGGGGTCAAACTTTGGAGGCGCAAAGGACCCCTTTATCCACGGGTACACCCCGGGAGACTCATATTTTTGGATTTGTTACATTCTCCTCTAAATATTCATATGTTCAACAATCAGTACGCTTTTCGATGCACAAAAGACCTCTGGGCTGCCGGTCTAATTTTGTTACTATACAGACTAAGACCATCATGTATTAAACAAAGCTGCTTTGCACATAGTTTTAACTAGGAAATTTGTAACATTGTTGTTTCCTGAACAGAGCTGTAAACTTTCATGCAGAATGCTTTCTAGAGAGTTAAGAGTAGCGGTCTTTATCTAGGTAGGTGACCTTTATAGACAGGTGGTCGATAGAGTAGCAGTCTTTATCTAGGTAGGTGAACTTTGTAGACAGGTGGTCGATAGAGTAGCAGTCTTTATCCGCTAGGTAGGTGACCTTTGTAGACAGGTGGTCGATAGAGTAGCAGTCTTTATCTAGGTAGGTGACCTTTGTAGACAGGTGGTCGATAGAGTAGCGGTCTTTATCTAGGTAGGTGACCTTTGTAGACAGGTGGTCGATAGAGTAGCGGTCTTTATCTAGGTAGGTGACCTTTGTAGACAGGTGGTCGATAGAGTAGCAGTCTTTATCTAGGTAGGTGACCTTTGTCAGGGGTGTGAGACCTCCGATTTTACGCGGAATTCCGACTTTTTACCTCAAACAGCAATCTTCATTTTCCGCTTATATTTAATTTCTAATTTCCGATTATTTTTAATTTCCGATTATTTTGAGTATTAGCACTCAATGGTTTAGCATATTTTGATGACATATCGAGTGCTACAGTGTACAACGTACCAATTTTGTATTTGGCACATGCGGAAATCGCACACGTGTGCATTCAGCGGCGAGGTTTAGCTTGCGGCGTGGCCTTTCACCTGAACGAACGCGCGCCTGTGCTACCGGCCTGCAGCGCTAGCATGCACACCGCCGAGTGACACGGCTGCATCGAGCCTTGAACCCCGGCCTAAGGTAAGGGACTTCGCGCACACTCTTCATTTCAGATTTTTTTTCAATCTTGCTCTCACACCCCTGCTTTGTAGACAGGTGGTCGATAGAGTAGCAGTCTTTATCTAGGTAGGTGACCTTTGTAGACAGGTGGTCGATAAAGTAGCAGTCTTTATCTAGGTAGGTGACCTTTGTAGACAGGTGGTCGATAGAGTAGCGGTCTTTATCTAGGTAGGTGACCTTTGTAGACAGGTTGTCGATAGAGTAGCGGTCTTTATCTAGGTAGGTGACCTTTGTAGACAGGTGGTCGATAGAGTAGCAGTCTTTATCTAGGTAGGTGACCTTTGTAGACAGGTGGTCGATAAAGCAGGTATGACTGTAAATGAAAAAGCCGACTTACTTTGAGTTCATCACTGAAGCTGTCGATGGATGCAATCAGTTTTCCCGGATGGTGCTCTCCGAGGGGGAAGGGGTAATCACTGCCCAGCAGCACACGGTCCTGAAATAGAAGAGAAACAAAATAACCTTAAATAAAGGGATCTAGTAACATTTTCCAAAACCCCCAATTTACTTGGAACTCTAGCGGTTCGCTCATGCCTTGTTGTATTCATATTAATGATTGAAGCATGGGACAGGTTTAGTTTTTTTGAATTTCCCTTTCGTTAAAAAGATATTTACGATTGAAGTGTTCAGATATTAAACTATCCACTGGATAGTCGTGACCGTGTACAAAGTCAGTGCAATAAGTTGGTGAATATCACTTTGCATGTTCGCTCATTACTCGGCCATATAATGTCCATGTAATGCAAAATTTTCACACATTACTCAGTGGACATATCAGATCACAATATACATTGTATCAACCATTCATCACTTTTTGCACATGTCAACAAAGTTACTAAACCGAACACAAAAAGTAACTTCACCCCTAAGCAATTGCCCATAATTTCATAACCAAGAATCGTTTTAAGATTTCGTCTTGCCAATATATCCATATGGTAGTTAGGAAAACAATGTGTAAAAATAAGAGATAACCATAAATCCATGGTTGAGTGAGCACACATTACAGAAAAAATAGTCATATTTCAAAATTTGCAAAAGTATTATCATCATTACAAATTATTGAGAGTTGGAAAATTTAAAAATGCACTGTTTTACAATTGCAATTAATGCATTTTACCACATGTGCCATCAAAAAATCAAAATGAATGGAATTTCAAACAGCATTGTTTCATAAAGCATCATCAAAGCATTCCGCCACATGTGCGGATTCACAACAATGTACAGGCACGCGCAATACCTTGTGACTTTTGAATTGGGCCATTTTGTCTTTAATCTGTGCTCATTCAGCCATAAAGTAATGACTATCTCTGATTTTCGCACATATCGAACATAACAACTGTGCCAATATTGTGGTGAGATGACATCTTGAAACAATAATCGGTTATGAAATTATGGGCAATTGCTTAGGGGTGAAGTTACTTTTTGTGTTCGGTTTAGATCCTTCAACCCGTTCACTACAAGATTCTGAAATTCCCATAGACTTTGTACATAGCCCACCCGGGTAAATCCCGTTAGCAACGGGTTAAAATACGGTCTCTCACATGAGACTGAAAGCTTGCAGCAAGGTGCGACTGAGACTGCACAAGACTAACTGCAACTAGTTTTGTGCACACACCCAAAATAAAGAACATGTTATATACTGTGAAACTGCAGTCTTGGGCCTTGTAACGGTTTTAGTGCTTGGGACCAAGACCTGTTGCAATGCTAGAGATCATAGTTGCAATGTGTTCTTAATCTGCCATGAAACAGAAAACATCACTTTTGTGGGCTGGCTTAACTTTGTGTCAATGGGTATATTAACCAACATGCAGGTGCTATTAAAAAATAGCAACAGAATAACTCATCACTTCATGAACACTACAACTACCCAACACTATTTCAATTTCATATGGTCCGAAATTAAAAAAATAATTCAACAAATATGAGCTTTATTCACAATATATAATACAAAAGTATCATTAACCTTTTGTCGTGTGGAACACATGTTATTTACTATAGTTCTTTTTCATTTATACTGGAAAAATAAATGCCTGAGATAATAATATCAGACCCAGTACCCTTGGGAGAAAGGTGAATTAGCACTGAAGAGACTACCCTGGATAAACTTATAATCATTATTATTACTATTATCAGTATTAAAGTGGCCGTGCCAACCAAATGCATGTTGACTTCTGTTTATCTGTATTAGTGTACACATCCAATATTTGTAAACTGTATGACCTAAGTATATGTACTGGAATGAACCACTAGAACCCACCTGTACTATGGTTTCCACCAAGTACTGCAGGGCTTTCTGGTCGTGTACCAACGAGTCAGTGTAGATCTGGCCAAGGTACTCGTTGGGTTGACATTGTTATCTCGTTGGTCTCACATAAGATTGTTTCTAGAATTGGTGCTAAAATTCTTCAAGATATCACATTTTTACTGGAATGAACCACTACAACCCACCTGTCCTATGGTTTCCACCAAGTACTGCAGGGCTTTCTGGTCGTGTACCAACGAGTCAGTGTAGATCTGGCTAAGGTACTCTTTGGGTTGACATTATAATCTCGTTGGTCTCACATAAGATTGTTTCTAGAGTTGGTGCTAATATTCTTCAAGATATCACATTTATACTGGAATGAACTACTATAACCCACAGTACTATGGTTTCAACCAAGTACTGCAGGGCTTTCTGGTCGTGTACCAACGAGTCAGTGTAGATCTGTGGGCCAACTAGGTACTCTTTGGGTTGACATTATAATCTTGTTGGTCTCACATAAGATTGTTTCTAGAATTGGTGCTAAAATTCTTCAAGATATCACATTTTTACTGGAATGAACCACTACAACCCACCTGTCCTATGGTTTCCACCAAGTACTGCAGGGCTTTCTGGTCGTGTACCAACGAGTCAGTGTAGATCTGGCTAAGGTACTCTTTGGGTTGACATTATAATCTCGTTGGTCTCACATAAGATTATTTCTAGAGTTGGTGCTAATATTCTTCAAGATATCACATTTATACTGGAATGAACTACTATAACCCACAGTACTATGGTTTCAACCAAGTACTGCAGGGCTTTCTGGTCGTGTACCAACGAGTCAGTGTAGATCTGTGGGCCAACTAGGTACTCTTTGGGTTGACATTATAATCTTGTTGGTCTCACATAAGATTGTTTCTAGAGTTGGTGCTAATATTCTTCAAAATATCACATTTTTACTGGAATAAACTACTAGAACCCACCTGTCCTATGGTTTCCACCAAGTACTGCAGGGCTTTCTGGTCGTGTACCAACGAGTCAGTGTAGATCTGGCCAAGGTATTTCCTAGGATTGACAGTGTTCTCGACTGCACAGAGGTCCGGTCTCACATTAAATCCATGCTCGATGCGACCGATTGTGAACGGAAATGCTCCCCCTGTAAAACAAGAAGACCATGACATGGACCAATAACAAAACAACAGGAAAAGGAAACCTTTACGCCTCTCCAAAGCTGTAAAAAAAAAACTGTGTATCAATTAGGAACATAAGTGCACAAACATTTATATCACCTTCTTTTAATGATACTGACAAAATCCTGTTTTGGAAACGGGATGAAAAATAACTCCTACAATGAATAATCTTAAAGAAGAAGTTTCTACAAGCATTTATTCGGATTGTTGCATGAATGTTAAATAATTTCAAAAACCTAACAACTTCAATTTTCAGCAGAATTGGATAAATTAATCAAGATTTATGATTGTTCACAGTTGTGATTACAATCTTGTTTGCTGCCCTCTTAGTTGGATACCAGCTAAATCTGTGAAGCCACACCTGGGCCCTGTAACATAAAGATTCACGATTAATTGTACGATTGATCAATTGGTCGTACGATTAATAGTACGATCAATTAATCAGTTGTACGAATAATTGACTGATCGTACGATTAATCGTGAATATTTGTTACAGGGCCCAGAACAACTGCGATGGAACTGTACAAAATAAATTGACTAATTTCACTTTTTATGAAAAAGCATCCTTCCTCCAGTCTTATACTCAAGTATGTTTAATAGAAATGTTGAGTGTGCATGCATTGCTCCTCCTTGTGCATACTAACCTCCATGCGCAAAGCAGACCTTGAGTTTGGGGAATCGCTCCAGGACACCTCCGAAAATGATTGAGCACATGGCTGTGGCCGTCTCTCCGGGCATTCCCACCAGCCACGGCAGCCAGTACTTGCTCATGCGGCCTCCTAGCTCCATGTCCCATGGGTGAATGAACAGAGACATGTTCAACTCCTCTGCCGCCTGCGAGTCAAACAATTCAAAAAATAAAATACAGCTTAACAATAGGATTCATGGTAATAAAATAAACATTGTGTGTATGTATGCATTTACATTGTCTGTGTGGTAATTGTCCAGGGTGAGTTGTCATAGAGAGGGGGCTATCTGCCCAGGTGGTAATCCCGGCAGATTTTAATCAATCTAATAAAAGAATTGAAGATAATCTCTGTAAATCTTCAATTCTTTACAGTGTTGAGATTCGTAAGAGTAGAATATTTAGTTTAAGATTATGTTCATGTACTCAAAGACTGGTGTCGTACTACAACTTAAATTTTCCTTTGCATAGTCATCAATACTTACAGCAAACACCGGTTGTAATTCTGGGGCATCTAAGTTCCACTCGTTGATGTGCGAACCAATCTGAACTCCTGGAAACCCAAGTTCCTAAAAAAGAAAGCAACAATAAAAATGGGTCACCAAAACTATTGAGGTTTGATGAGATGTAGAGCGTTAAAAAAAAAGATTTATCAACATTTAAAAAGGAACAAATGAAACTACACGATAGATAAACAGGAATCTGTACAATCTTATTCACACTGTACAAACCTCCTTGCACAGCCAGGTCAGGTGCTTGCATGGGGAGCGTGCCCACGAACCTCAGTGGATACTTCCTTGATGGTAACTGCCAGATAGTTGTTCAAGATAATACAGGGATGCCAGTGGCAAATGGCTCCAGGGCCTGAAAATTTGTGGAGACTCACTTTAGGGCCCTGGAAGCTCTGAGGTTCCAGATGCTCTCTGGTGCAATCTGAGCCTATTTGGGGGATCATATCCCTAAAAAATATATTTACAAAAAAAAAAAAAAAAGCGGAAAAGCCGGAATTCCGGCTATAGCCGGAACTCTGGCATCCCTGATAATATAAGCATGGGCGTCGATCTGTAATTGATACCTATTGTGCAGGGGGGATGATCTATTCATTCATCCCCCCCCCCTGATCAATAGGTATTATGTAAGAATCAATCAACGCCCATGAATCAGCATTAACCCGTTCAGGACTGGTCCCGAAAATTCTCGGGCTTGGGTCTATGGAGAATGCATGTTATACCAAAATCAGTCAGTCACTGAACGGGTTAAAACTAACAGGTTGGACTAGGCTACAAAGAAACATGTAAACACATGGGGGGTGTTTCACAAAGATCCTAAGTTGAACTTAACTCTAAGTGGAACTTAAAAATTATGGAAAGCCATGCGTAGCCTTAGAATATAATATATTCAAAAGAAAGAAAAAAAAGGATTTTTGACTTTTCATAAATGTTGCATCAAGAACATAAAATCTCCTTGGGTTATAGAAAATATTAATGATTTTAATCAACATTTTATGCCTCTAAAAAGAACTTTTGGAAAAAAAATTCAAAGAAACTGATGGCTTTCCATATTTTTAAAGTCCAACTTAGAGTTAAGTTCAACTTAGGATCTTTGTGAAACACCCCCCTGGTCATGTTGTACTAACCGCTTTACATCTCCTGAGTTCCTGCACAGCCAGGTCAGGTGCTTGCATGGGGAGCGTTCCGAGCCCCACGAACCTTCGCGGATGCTTCTTGATCGTCGATGCGAGATCGTCGTTGAGGATCCGGCAGAGGTCCAACGTGTCTTCAGGCTTGGCCCAGTAGCTGAACATCACAGGTACGGTTGACAAGGCTTGTACAGACACCCCTGTTAGAACATGGGGCACAATGTTGCATTGATCAGTTATTCCCCAAAATTGTTAATTTCCAAATGATATGCAATACAAATGCAATACATTGTTGTTGTTGTTTTGTTTTTTTACAAATCAGGCTGGTGTGTACGTATTTGTTTTCCTCTGGTTATGTAGCTAACCCTCTGAGTGCCATGTTCAACTAGTCACATCTGTTAATTTGTTTTAGTGCACACAAAAGACAAGTTTAGAATGGATTGTTGACAACTTGTTTTCTTACTAAGCTTCTAAATCATTGCAGATAAATGTTGCGATTAAGCTATTCATGTAAACAAGTCTTGAAAGAACATAATTATATAATAACATATTGATATGGAACTCTGTAGGTTGACAAAAAATATTTTAAATATCAAACATGATATACATTCATGACACACTTAAATTGAAAGATTAAACGAGAACTTGTTTGAGATTTAATCTCAATTATATAAGTAATATAAAATGAGGGTTTACGTTAACTGAGATCCCGTCAGTGCGCATGCGCTAATCCGCAATATTCATAGATAGCCGAGGATGTGCCTGCTGAACCAAGGCAGAAAGATTCCGAGAACTCAAATTAGTACCCAACATTAGGGAGGGTAAGGGAGGGACGTAAACCCTCATTTTATATTACTTATATAATTGAGATTAAATCTCAAACAAGTTCTCGTTTAATCTTTCAATTATACGACGTAATACCAATTTCGGGATTACGTTAACTGAGATTTTGAAGCTCAGCAGGTACATCCGATCCTGACAACAATATAATGTACAAATACATTTATTGAATGTAGGTATGGCCGGCATACAACAAGACTGTGTACCGACAAAACCTTTAAGCCCAACTGACATTAGTGTTGTCTTGAAATCATTCTTGGCCATGTCCATTTGAGTCAATTAAGGACTTCATGAGTGCACCCGTAAATGTTATGCTCATATTCTACACTGATTTCATGTATGAGTGCAACTGTGAAATTAATGTTCCTGTTCTTCACTAATTTCATGTATAGCGTAGGAATACTTTCCTAGGCTAAGACCAGCCTGCCTAATGGGCCAGAACTCAACAGGAACAGTATAAATAATATAAGATAATATATTTTCTACACAAATTATTCCAGCTCTAGCCAAATTAACATGTGCTTGAAGGTACCGGTACTGTCCGTTACCCCCATAGTCCTTGTTCTGCGTAAGTCGTAAAAGATATCGCAGGTAGCTAAATACACATGAGCCTCCTATTCAGTGGGTGTGACTTCATAAGATAGTTGAAGTACATACACACCCCAGATCCTTTTGTTAGGAGGTCCTTAATTTTAAGAGAGCCTAACTGCACTATTATAAGTCCAAAGTACAAACAATTCAGTGGCTAGACCCCCTGGGTCAATATAGAAAGATGTGCAAAGTATCATAGTCTAAGTCAAGCGTGAGGCGAAGACCTATAACACCAAAAACCTCCTTTAACCTCAGGAGGGCGTAATTAAAGACATCCTCGCACGACATAAGAGGGTGTTTATTTTACTGGGCCAGTAATCAATGACTCCGAAAATGCAAGCATTCGTTTGTTCCAAAAGTCTGCCTGCAACTCAACAACGTGTATACATCCACCTCTATAGATAGTCTAGGCATTACGGCTCATATTCAATTGATTGAGCAAGTAAGTCTAGTCTCCTTAAAAAAAGAGCATGGGTATTGGGTTAAAACCAATATCCAGGGAAGGGCACTTCCGTTAATTAAGCCTGTTCGAACTATGAGCAGACCAGCTGCATGCCATCATTTTGAATTGTCCCAAATTGTTAAGGATAACAAAAAATGGGAATTTGGAGAAACTCAAACGTTTCAATCAACAGTGAATGCCTCAACTAGTAAATTCAATTTGCATATCTAACCAAATAAGGCTAGTTCTGGGAACCAAGATCCAAACAATGCCATTGAATATGTATTCCGCACCTTAAAGTGCCTTTACATATGGCCTGCCTCCGAGTTATTTTCCCGTTAAATGGGAACTAATAACATATCTATGTAAATGTTTTACTCGTGCATAATTCACAAGTAATGATTTATGTTGCCTCGTTGCTATCCGAGGGCTTGCATCTATTATATCATATTCGATACGGGGTAGTACATGTACATTGTTCACATATGAACGCAATGATAGAATGTCACATTACCCAGCAGCTACCGTTACAAGGTAGTTCATGCCATAAGTTCTAGTTTGTAATTATAAGCCATTCTATCAGCCACCTGTGCATAATTAGACTGAGGTTGATATATAGCATCCCAGCCATTCCCACTGGCATGGACGCAACTCAAGCGCCGATTTCGGCTGATGGGGGCGAATAAAGATATCACATGGTCGGATCCACCCACCATAGAGATCATCCCCGCGACAGTGTCATTTTTAATAAATAAAGGCTAACATTGAATGTTTGCTTTAGGTATTACAATTTTCTCTCTCTCAAATAGAGTATGATTGAGGAGAGGTTCACACATTGACCTGCTGGAGAATCGAAAAAATCTTCCAGATAACCTTGGTAACGTATGTGCCTCATTGAGGGCTCCAAATTGTTAATACAAATCTTCAAAGCCATTCTCTTTTGAGCGCTTTGCATTTAAATGTCTAAATATCATAATTCAATGTTCAAAATGAAGCCAATGAATAAAATAATTTCTTTAGTGGGATGGGTACCGATTTCCCAGGGTGGATAAACCCGAGATGCACAAGGATGTCAGAAGTAGCTTATAATAGCTTCCTTGAGTTGTTGTAATCATCCCCAATAGCAATAATCAGGATTGTGTCGTCCAGATATCGAGACATGACATGACCAGCTTGAGAAAGCTGGTTTGCAACTTGTACATAGACTTGGTGATGTACCAGAGCCATTGGATATGGCTAGAAATGCAAGCATTAATCATAGAATTAAATTTGAGGTATAAATTATCCTCATGGGTAGCTCAACACTAAATGCGTCAAAGAGGTTGAGGGATGCTAGACAATATTGAGGGGATACAAGATCCCGCACCAAGTGCATGTAGGCCGTGTGGATTAAAATCCATTTAAAAGGCAGATGACATAAAGTTAGTCGATTCTAAAAAAAATCATCGAGGGCTAAATCGTACCCCATTCTGTTTAATCTAATACAGGTATTAGATATGAATTTGCCCACTTCTATCTTGGCAGGGCTCAATAACATTCATTTATAGGCTATAAATAACCTCTTGTATGATTTCAGCATCACTAGTGACGCTTTTCCTATATTGTTTGAACGTTCATGAAGGATTAAATTTCCCACACCGGAAACTCAATCTAGAATCCAATGACAGTCTTGCAGTCTGTAATTCTTGCCAGTTTTCTGACAACCTCAGTCAACCCAAACTTGGGATTTATTGGCATTTCATTTCATTTAAATAAATTCAGAATAATCCACTTGCCTTGTCTGAATTTGGAGTTCTAATTTCTCCCCTGCATGCTGGCCTACGCCTACGGGCCAACTCTTGGCACCCGGCACTAGCATCTGAGATGGGCTTAACTTTAGCCTGTGACTGAGTGTGTGGAGGCAGTCTGTCCCTCCTTTCTGTGTGTACCCTAAAAGGGGGCCATTCTTCAATCACTCCTGACATTGGCCTGGTATAGGCCTACACGGCCGGCCGTGGGCTTGGCTCAGCGAGTCCAAGCGGATATTCCAATGAATTTATAGTCATGCAACATCCCCGGTGGGGATGGGAGGCGAGGCAGTGATTGAAATTACCTCTCATGCTCATTTTAGCTGGTACTGATTTGTACGTCGCCGAATTGCATAAATCTTGCATTAAAGTCAGGTTGTATTATCTCTTTTCGCAGACATATTCAATTTTCAAGAGTTCAAGTATGAATTGCCATTGACTTAGCGATTCAATGCCAAGGGCCATCTTATCGATGTGTATCCGTATACCGCGGCCCATATAAACGGAGCGACTATAACAGTATAATAAGCATTGGCGCCACCAAGCTAGTAGTGATACATATTTGAACTACATGTATACAAATTCAAGTCACGACATTCGTGGCTGTACATATCTATAATTGCCTCTAATCTGACCGACAATATCAAGTTCTATTTGTATAGCGCATAATAAAGTCATTCTATGCGCTTGCTTGGATATGGTTATAAAAATAAGCGGAGAATCTTCAAGAAACAAGTGTCACCGTGGTCACCTCTAGTACTAGTAGGTGTGACATAAAGTAAAGAGTAGACAAGCTACTTCTTATTCAACAAAATTAATAGATTCTCAATTATATCCGATGCTAATTGCCATATTGCAAATATGCGGCAATAGAGGGAATGACAACTTTTCCAGGTTTGCCTGAAATATACCAACTTATAAGCCCGGTGGGCGGTATGTCATTCATGATTGCTCGAAATGGACATTTCTCCTTGCCGTGTGCTAACCCCCGTGGGGCAGCGGACGGGCGTGAGCAACCGTAGCAACGGGAGAGGCAAAGGCCTCGCAATTCACGCTTACAGTACAAGTAGCGCTTCCATATCCAGTCTATTACTGAACGAAAATATAGACTAGGGAATCAAGCTAGATTTCCCTTATGATTGGAAATAGAGTCATTCTATTTCTCTGTCTCACTCATAGGCATAGCCTTATGCTTCGAATGTGAATTAAGGGAATCATACTAGATTTCCCATTTTGTTTATAAAAAGAGTACATGTAATTCCATTACTCTGTGAGCCTGACTTGCTCACACTCATAGCCTTTGGCTTCGAGTTCGAATACGATTAACTTCCCCAACCCACTCTTGCCGACCGTGTCGACAGCGGCTATGCCGCAAGAGTAGGCTAAATCCGCCCGTGAGAGCCCGTGGCTCCTGCGCTAGGCTGTGTTTAAGATGCAGACGGGGGACGGACTCGCTCGATAATTGCCTGTGGCTTCGAGTCAGCTATTTCCCGTCTCGCTCATTGCCTTTGGCTCCGAGTCCGACTTATTCTTCGATTTCCCCTGCCCACTCCTGCTGGCTTTGCCAGCCGTGACTTTGCCACTGGAGTTGGCCGATTTTTTCTTTCCGTCGGAGCCTGTGGCTCCCGCGCCACCCGGCTTTGCCAGGAGTGGAGGCGCGGACGGGGGACCCGCAGCGGTGCTGCTATCCATTTGACTTTTGAGACGAACAATTCTAATGTTAAAATATCACTTTCAGAAGATCGTGATTATCAAAATAAGCGTCTCAAAATGATCAGTAAATGTCAAAGATGAAACTAATAACGTATTTTACCTTTGAAATTCGGGGATTGCGCGGATAATAATGTCTGATTTACGGAGCCAAAAGGAGTCCTTTCGCTCGTAATAACACGCGACTGACGAATTGCGGATTAGCGCATGCGCACTGACGGGATCTCAGTTAACGTAATCCCGAAATTGGTATTACGTCGTATAACAAGAGAACATACAGTATTACAATAACGATAAACAAGTAACATTGGGATAAAAAGTTATAATAACTTACTAGGATGACAATTATAAAGCAGGTTTGTTGGATAATAATACTTGATTTATATAGCACCTATCACAATTGATAATCATCTCTAAGCGCTTTACAATGATTTTACTACCCCTGTCATCGGATGCATTCTGCAATCAATCCAGCACACGAAGTGCACGTTTTCCACTCTCTAGGGAGCATTCCAGTAGTGCTGTAACCGATCATCGGATCGGCATGCCGATCACGATCCGATCATACATGATCGGACCGTTTTTGCCGATTTCCGATCATGCAGAAAAAATCGGAAGATTGGATCGGCAAAAAAAAAAAAAAAAAAAAAAAAAAAAAAAAAAAAAAAAAAAAAAAAAAAATCCGTTTTTTTTTCTTTGGAAAATGATCCCAAAAAACATATTTTGGGAATATAAATGAATACCAAAGCAACATATATCCATATTAATAAGCCCAAGGTAATCTTGTATGGGTATGCTCTCATTTAAAACTGATTACCTCTCCTTTTACAAAATTATTCGCGCCGATTTTGAGCTTAGTCCCATGTGTTTCTGAAAGGTTACGCCAAATTAATCACATGGGACTAAGCTATCGGCATGAGTAATTTTGTAAAAGAAGAGGTAATCAGTTTGAAATGAAAGCATACCCGTACAAGATTACCTTGGGCTTATTAATATGGATATATGTTGCTTTGGTATTCATTTATATTCCCAAATTGTGTTTTTTGGGGATCATTTCCAAAGAAAAAAAAAACGATTTTTTTTTTTTTTTTTTTTTTTTTTTTTTTTTAGCCGATCATCCGATCCCGATCATCGATCCGATTTCGAATATCGATAAAATTTTGCCGATCCGATCAAACGATCCGATCATCAAGGTCAGTTACAGCACTACATTCCAGCCAGGCAACCTTGTGGATGCACACAATGCTAAGGAACATCCTTCTAATTCTATCTTCTTCTAGCTTACCTGTAGCATCCATATCCCTGAGCCTGGCCTCGGGGCTGAAGCAGTTATCTTCGATCACTCTGAACAGCTTCCCGTCTCTCATCATCTTGGCTCTCCCATCACATTGGTGATTCAGCTGCATCCATCCACCATACCCATATCTCTGAATAAAGGGGAAAACACAAAGTTATTTTTAAGGGCTACATTTCATGAACGAGCCTCCAGGCATTAAAATGCACCCTTTCTATGTTTGGTGCTCTCTTGTACAAAAACATAAATTTCCCTTTGATTTGATGACTCCGAGTCTGAGCAGTTTGCCATCTCTCAATCTCATCATCTTGGCTCTCCCATCACACTGGTGATTCAGCTGTTTCCAACCACCATACCCATATCTCTAAAAATTGTACAACAAAACAGAAATATTGCATCCATCATTTCCAATGAAACACTGACTGACAGAAGAAGAAAAAATCTTAATCATTTTCTAGGACTATTTTCCATTATTTCTCTTCTCAACGATCAACAACTCTTAACAGTTCTCCATCTTTCATCATATTGGCTCTCCAATCACTTGTGATTCAGCTGTATCAATCCACCATACCCATATCTCAGAAAAATTGGACAACAAAAGTTTACAAAACAGAATATTGCATCTGTAGGGACTCGCTTCACGCAATTACAGTCTGAACGACAGACTAATACTGAATCTGAACAACAGCTGATTCATACCAACATGGTTAAAATGTACCCTATCTGGCTATCAGTGAAACTTTACCCCAGCAAACTTACATAATTACTGGAGGTCATTTGCTCCCTCGCTGGTCTTGTTTTTACTTCACTCAGATAAACATCTCTTTGTTCCTACTGCACCTCATGTATGCCTTCACATAATACCCTAAATGGTAATTTTAGGGGCGACCTGCTAATTTCAGGGGGCTATTTTGAAAATTAGGGGCCACAGTCGCCCTCAGCCCGAGTGTATTTCCTACCCTGCTGCACACTGACTTTTGGCAAAACGTGCTGTCTTAATTCACATCACTCTCTTGCTACCACCCATCCGAAGAACACCTTCGCCATTTCATCCCCTCTCCTATAGTGCTAGTTAGCCTACCACTAAACTCACATGGCCGGGGATCGACAACCATGGATTGTTAACGGGACTACAATCCATGCCTCACGTCACTCCAACACACCAGAGCCGAGCTAGAGTCCGCCGACCGACATGGGGCGTAAAACATCATGAACATCATCTTCGACATTATCTCTTCACTCAACCACTGAGCCATTCAGACTTTCATCAACTTTCTCTTCTTGCAGAAATAACACTTTTCTCGCAATGACTTTTTACAACACTTTCGATCATCATTTCAATTACATGATGTACATCGTCATCGACACGTTTATAGTACAACAGTCAGGCATATAGCTTCCACTTGCTTATTCTATTGCCTGGCCCTGCATGGCCATGGTGCTCATGAGTCATGCCTGGCATGGTGCTGGTGACTGATGTATGTATGTGACTATGTGTTTATTCATTTATCAATCATCGTCGTCAACAACAACAAAAACAACAATATATACATGACACACATATCACACACCACATGACCCGATATTGCAATATTGCAATCACGAGTTCGCTTGTTTTGGACAATAATAAGCGGCCTACGCACGTTGCGGGCGGGCTTTCTTTGTTTACGATGGAAAATCGAGCAGCAAGACAAGAGAAACAAATGGAACTTATATGACGATTTTTGTAAGTATGACTTATCATTTTGAAAATGAAATTTTGTACAATAAATCATAAAATCAGCTTCAATCTAGGTATGCATTTGTTGACTTCTTTTCTCTCTGTTTGTAGTTCAAATTGTGTCTCTTAGACTGTACCACTCTGTGCAGTAAATTGTAGATGTGGGCCACGGGCAAGACGGCACGGTTAACCCCCGGTTAACCCAGCCATGCAGGCGCCGTGCGAAGCAGGGTTGCGATGGCGCACACCGCCGATTAGCCACACGGTAACCATTACCCACGGAAAACAGATTTACAAACCGCGATTGACAGTCATGACTCGATCACAGAATCGTTCATACAAAAACTAGAGTGAATCAATACGAACCTCTTTCAGATCAGGCCATCTTTCGGGAAGAATGTGATTGTGAATGTCTATTTTAAACGACATTTTTAGTTTTCTTTTTGCAACGATACGGAAGCTAGTCATGCACGATCTGCTTCAATAGGAAAACAGAAAACTGAGGTTCGCCCTCTGCCGTTTTAAAAGCGCCAACGTAAATAATTTTTAATAATCAAAATATGCTTTATTTTAGCCTAATTTGCAAATGAATTGAATAACTATTACGAAGAGCGACGAATAACACCTATTTTATTGCTTAGTACGCTATCTCAAATTAAAGGGGGGGAAAGGTGACAATTCGTTGGGGTCAAAATTTCGCAAGCAGGCTGATTGTTATTGAAATAAATGATGGCCTCCTATTGGCTAAGAGCAGACAAGCCCTAAACACACCCTTTTCTCAATTTCGTGATCGCGCGTGCGCCATTAGCGAAGCATGACAGATTATAGATAGATAGATAGATAGATAGATATTTTTATTTGGTCTTCAAACATGTTATAAAGAAATGTGTCATCCATTGGCAAATGGCAAGAGAAGGCAATAACAACAATTATGTACATCTAGTTAACAATTATAACAATTTCCATAAACATTTCAAAACAAAAACATTTTACTTGTAGGCATGATGATCACTTGCATGCCTACACAACAACAAGACAGTATTGTTCATGTATACCATTATGTTTCATATTTCAAATACATGTGCAGTTGTATTTGGAAAGGGTGCACGAGGTCATCTAGACTCCCCCCCCCCCCCCCCCCCCCCCCCCCTCCCCACTCAGGCGGTCAAACATACACAATCCCATATGCTTATTCTAGATTCTTAGAGATGGAAATGGATTAGGATTTTGACCCCCTATAACGGGCTTTTGGAAGGGGAGCCATCAAAATTACCCCCCTATCACGAGCTTTTGGAAGGGAAGCCAGCAAAATTACCCCCCCCCCCCCCCCCCCCCCCCCATCACAGGTTTTTGGAAGGGAAGCTAGCAAAATTACCCCCTAGATGAAGGAATAGTGCCGAGGTGAGCTAAAAGACCCCCTATTTCAACGATTTTTCGGGATTTTTTTTTTCCCGAACTGAGCCGCTAAAATATACCCCTTTTCCCGAAAAATCGGGAACGCGCATGCGGTACAGTGAGCAGGGTCTAAACATACTAGCTCCTTGATCCAACTATAACCTCCTCTAAACACGGAAATGAGTGGAGTGTTTCGCCGAAATGCCTCAACGGTATCCTATATCTGTATGTTATAACATGTATTTTTTAAAAATACAGAGGTGAAAACAAAAGAACCAATTGAAAATGAATGTTGAATTGTATAATTAATCAGTGATTAACTAACACTGGCTATCAAGGTATTGCTTACCTACTAAGTGAATAATCGTTGGCTTTGCAGTTGGCACACTTAGCCCTATATCATAATAGTAGGTTTATGACCCTATATCATCTAAAATAGACTTAGAAGAGTGGTTTAATGATTTTATTGGACCTGTCTTTCTCAACCTGTTTAGCATGTTTAGTAATCATAGATAGAAGTACAGCAGTTTTCAAGAGAGACAAGTGGGGCAACGATTTTGATATCGATAATAAGGGGAAAATTAAGCGCAATTGACTGATTTTGGTTTATAGATGCCGCGCTTTCTATGTTTTTTTATTTGATTTCCAACAAACTCTGAGAGACAGGAAGACGAGACACATAGACCTGGGTCCCGTTACAGAAAGAGGATGCAATCGATTGCAAAGTTGCAATTAATTGCAAGTCAGAACATTTTCGCGTTTGAACCAATTGGAGGAGCGCATTTAGTCACATGATCGGAATTACAATTAATCGCAACGTTACAATCGATTGCATCTCTTTCTGCAACGGGGCCAAGATCTCGAAAGTCATTCTTCAATTGTACAGTCCACACATCAATTTGTAGGCTTCTCGCATCGTCTGAATGTTAGATACGATTGGATGGGGAATAGTTACATAACCTATCATACACGAGGGATATAAAGATGTTATAAAAGTGTATACAATTCTATACACGAGGCCACGTACTCCGCTTGACTTGTAAAATAGGTCTGCCAAAAAAAACTCCATGAAAATATACACAGTAGTTGTTTTAGACTAATTTTCTGATGCCAAATCTCACTTAGCAGCCAGTTTTCTGGACCCACATTTAGGGTCCAGAATCGGCAGTGTGATTGACAATTCATTGGCTTACGTCATCTACAGAATTTAGTTCATTAATCCGTTCTTTAGATGACGTCACATTTTTGCGATTTAAAAGGGGCGTTCCCAGGAAAATTAGATAATTACTAATTACCCCAAAATTTATTGATTTCATGGAAATGACTGCCAAAATCTTTTTCTTGATGAAAAATTACGTATAGAGAGACTAATTGTGAAAATTAGGCCATCTAGACGCTGTAGTTCCTTTAAGGAATAGCGATTTGCTGAAATATATTTTAGTGACGTATATGACGTAGATATAATACTGAATACATTTTTAACTTAAAATCGTTTTCAGAATACACCCTGTTGCACCACAAATTGTCGTCCCTGCACTAATTGTCGTCGGCGACAATTTGTGCTTAATTTTGCAAAACCTCTCACCACAAATTGTCGCCTCCAGCACAAATTGTCATCGGCGACGATTTGTGCAGGGACGACAATTTGTGGTGCAACACACCCACTAGTAGAGGTCAGTGAACACACCCCCAGTCTTTTAATGGAATCGTATTGTTTTTAGAGCTCGAAACAACAAACGGTCGATACGACGGTTTAATTAGTCTAGCATCTGCAGACCCTTTATTCAATTTAGTGTTCTTGATGTTCACAAACCAAATATTACATTTATTTTTGTTAAGCACAATCGAAGTGATTCAACTTTATATTCTGGATGTAACAGCTGTCTGAGTTTGTTTTCCTTGGTAAAGGTATAAACAAACAAAATACATAGATTCTTAGTCAGCATATGAAGGGAATGAGCCTGGGAGTTAGACTACAAAGCGTTTGGTTTTCCTGCTTCACTGTAAATTTCAAAAAAATTACCAACTTGATTTACATAAATTACTATCTGTGTTGTTTGTGTTTGTTTTTTAAGATGCCGGCAAAAGAAGGACACTATCTTTTTTTTTTAAACGTGCCTGTATGCTGACTATAATTACGAATATCGTTCATCCGCGAAATTGTATTCATACTGTCTAGTACTACACAATAATAATGTGCCGTTTGGCAAGTAAAGCGCGCCAGCATACGTGGCGATCCCACGTATATAGAGGGCGCATAGAGATTTGAATCCGACGGTCTCGCAACTTATACCACCCACATTGGCGTAGCGTGGTCGGACTGATAAGGGCTCACTATGTTTTTCTACCACTGTCAATTTGACTGTGTTTAAAAAATATATAGGCTATATATATAAGCCTCCATCCGTAACTGGTTATATTATGTTCACATTCAGACACCACTGAATGTTGGAGTATAACGCTAATTTAAAGGAACTACAGCGTCTAGATAGCCTAATTTTCACAATTAGGCTCTCTATAAGTAACTTTTCCTCAAGAAAAAGAATTTGGCAGTCATTTCCCATGAAATCAATCAATTTTTGGGTAATTAGTAAATATCTAATTGTCCTGGGAGCGCCCCTTTTAAATCGCCAACATGTGACGTCATCTAAAGAACTTCGCCCCGTACACGACGCCTATCTAAATTCTGTCGATGACGTAAGCCGATGAATTGTCAATCACGCTGCTAATTTTGGACCCTAAATGTGGGCGGGGCGTATATAAACTGGCTGCTAAGTGAGATTTGGCATCAGAAAATTAGCCTAAAATCACTACTGTGTTTATTTTCATGGAGTTTTTTTTCGGCAGACCTAGTTTACAAGTCATCAGCTATGGAATAAGTGCCAACGTACGTTGTATTCTTTAGTTCCTTTAAAGAGACAGGCCCTCTTTTACAAAACGTCTGAACAGCTTCCAGTTGACGGATGGGGATGAATGTAACACACACACACACAAATCAGATCGAACAGCCCTGTAATTTTGATTCTACGAATGAAAAACGAATGCGTCCCTCCATCAAACTATATATCGGTCAATAAAGGAGTTTAACTGATTTAGCATAATATTACAACAATATTGTACTTATTCTTGTAAACGTATTTTGAAGCCGACATTTGTAAAGGTATGTCACGGAAAAAGATCTCAAAAATGAAGAATATATAATTACATGTAGTCAGTTTAAAGG